>JAWRVF010000872.1:0-149063 GCA_036785485.1 Physcomitrellopsis africana
CCTTACGTTGTTGAACATGTGGATTTTCTTGATGTAGCATAGGTAGTACTACATCTTCAAGCATAGAAGTTGGAGCTAGATGCAGTCTAAATTGTGGTACTCCAAATGTTGCGTTGTTATAAAGTTTTGCAATAATTCCTTCAATCTCCGCATTCCTAATAGATAAAGTAATAAGAGCACTTATAATGGCATCTAACTTGGACTTAAAAGATTCAATCATACTAATGTCTTGACCTCTAGCCATTTTTAAAAAAAAAAAAAAAAAAAGAATCTATAAGAAGACAATATCAATTTAGAAGAAGGTAATCTGCAACTTCTAAAATGCTTTAAGATCTTCAAGGAGAGGGATGATCCACTGTCTCACAAGAAAGACAAAGTTTGAATATTATAATAAAAAAAATATCAATTTAAAGGAGGATAATTTGTAACTTCTAAAGCGCTGACATAATTAAAAGAATCTAACTTTGATATTAAAGATGAGGTTAGTCATGACAAATTATCAAGGATATAAGAATATAGAACAAGAGATTTGAACGAAGACAAGGTTTTGAGAAGAAACAACCAAAAATTTGAAATAAATAGATAAGTATACAAATAATACCAAGAAAGGTGAGCTAGAGCTCCAAAAGATGTGTTGTTGAGACTAAAGAACTCTTCAACCTTGACCCCTATATATACTCTTGTCTAGGATGCTTTCTGCATGGCTTCTATCAAACTAAGAAACTTTTCAAGCAGCTTCTATTAATTGGGAAGCTTCTTGAGCTCCTTCCACTAACTAAAAAACTTCTCAATTGACTTTCACTAATTAGGAAGCTTCTCAATCAACTTTCACTAACTAGGAAGCTTTTCAATTAACTTTCACTAATTCAAGAAGCTTCTAGAATATTCTAGAAGGTTTTACAAACTTCCAAAGTGTATATCTTTAACAACATCCACCAACTATAAAAGCCTTCATTAAAGCTTGTAATAGAAGAGTGAAAGAATGGCATCAACTTCTATCTTATGCATTATGGACTGATCAAACAATCTATAGTTTAGTGACAAGATATATGCCAGTGGAATTCATATTAGGTAAAAAATCTATTATGCCAATTGAGGAATATGTACCAACTTAGAATATACTACCTTAGAAAGATGGATTAAGAAGGAAAGAATTGTTGGCTATTAAAATGTGATAATTTAAATAAAGATCGAAAGATGTAAAGTTGGCATTAAAAAGATTACAAAAAGCAAGGCTAAAGAATAAGACTTGGTTTGATAAATAATATTGATTGAGGCCTTGAGCAATTGAAGAAGGTGATTGGATATTTGTTTATGATAGTAGTTTGGATAACTAACATAATACTTTGTAAAAGTTTTTAAAATATTAATTTAAATTATATATAGTAGTAATAATCCATAATAATGCCATAAATTCATTGAAAGAGTTGAATGGTACAAGGTTAAAAGTATCTATTGCTAAGAAGCAAATAAAGATTTTTAAAAGATAAGATAGAGAAATCAATATGAAAGAACATATTAAAGATATCAATGATTCTAAAGAAGATAATTATATTGAAATAGATGATGAATATGATGATGAAGAACTTGATATAAAAAATGAAGAAATGATATGATGCCAACTATGACTTATGATTCATTTGGCACATACAGGAAGATGTGCAGGTTTAGAGTAGTTAGATATTGTATTCTAATACATTTATGTAATAAAATATATAAACAAGAATAATTTTTTATTTAATATTCAATTATCTTGGTTCAATAAGAACTTATGCTATTTAAAAAAGGTTTTATGGAAGCCTCTTAGATTTTTTTCTTGCCTTAATAGCTAATAGATAAAAATTAGTTATTAATTTTTTCTTCTAAGTTATAAAAATTCTTTCACTATTTTTAAAAAACCATAAATTGATAAAAATAGGATAAAAGAGGTAAATAACTAATATAGCTGATGATCGGATCAAGCTTAAAAATCCTTAGGATAGGTTGGATTGATATCTGAGAATTGACCATTTATAGGACAAGGTCGAAATTAGACCTCTAGCCACAAAAATAACCACCAAGGGCAAGATATCAAGTCATTTGAAGATCAGCGATTAGAATTTGAAAGTTAATTTTAAGCTCATTCTATAGGCATAAGATTTATTTCCATAGGGTTTGAAAGGACTTAGTAATCATTGTCTAAAATCAAGGTTTGTATTAGTAATTTGGAATTTATGCTATAAAATTAGGACTAACATTCTTGGCTATTTTGTATAATTAGTATAACATCTATAGTTGAAAGTTTGAGAGTGTATGGATGATTGAATGTGCTAAGACTATATAAGAATTTGTAATAATCTAATAGTGTAGCTAGGAGGTGTTTGATCTTTAGTACAAGGAGGTATAAGAAGTTGGCAATTTAAGTTTATTTAGGATTTTTACAAAATCTAGAGATCTATTAATTAAAACAAAGAGAAATTTGGTATGGTATTAGAAGGCTTGGAAATCAAACTGTATATTAATTTTAATTTGAAGTTAATAGTTAGAGAAGGAAAAATTACTGTTGGAATATTTGCATCAACTTTCAAGTTTGCGGCCAAGAGACATCAGTGTAGGTTTTGAATGTTTTTTCATAATATATAAGTTAGATTGGGCTGAAATTTTTTGAGTATGTAAAAGATTTATAGTGGCATTTATGTGCAAAATTTCATATGAAGTGGATAGTCAATTTAAGAGTTATAGCTTATTGAAGCTCATTGATTAGGATTAGAACTTGCAAGGAAAAATCTAAGTTGCCTAATTGTGAAAGTAATAAGGTGCGAGGATAAAAATCATTCCTCAATCCAAATTATAAGACAGCCTCACTTAAGAATTTCTTGTAATTGGTGGTATAAAGTGAAAGAAGCAAATAGCAAGAATAACAAAAAAAAAAACAACAAAACAAGTGAAATAAATGATATCAAGCAAGTGCACAATTCAAAACTAGGTTATAGTTTGTTCATTATATTTTCATCTAATCAAAAATAAAAATAAAAAATAAAAATTATATTTTTAAATAGATAATTTTTTAATCTTTCTAATGATATAAAAAATATATAAATTTGAATTATTATAAATTTATTATGATAGTTCAAAGATAAAAGATAAATAATAAAAAAATTAAATAGAAATTTTTTACTTCAAGGATAATTTTTTAAGAGATCATGAGTTTGAACCTCACCAAGGCTCACAAGTAGTATATAAAGGTGTCCTAGAGAGGCCACAAGGCCTTAGTCTTATCCTCCTACCTACATCCAAGGTGCCACAATCTATATGGGACTTATACACCTCCCTTCTTACAAGGACTATACTAGCTGCTAGTCCTTCTATTTTCTATTAGTAAAATTCATTTATTTTATATTTTTGACTTCACCATGGTATTTAAAAACACCCAATTAGCCGAAGAACCTTGTATGGCCTTCAAATCTTGCTCCATTTCTTTGTAATAGCTCCCAAGGTGATAAAACTCATTTTTACCAAAGTCTTCAAAATTATTCTAAAAAATCCTAAAAAATTCTAAATAAATTCTAAATGAATTCTAAAAATTTCTATAGTATTTTTAAAATATTAATACCAATTTAATATTATTTTTTTCTACCTTGGTGATTTTTTATACTAATAAAATCAATTTAAATCAACTAAAAATCCTATTTATTACATAAATAATAACAAGGATATGAGGTATTTTTTTCATGCTTCTTCTATCTACTAAATAATATTTATATGTTTTATATAAGTGGTATGTGGAGATAGAAGGCTAATGTAGATATTGGTCTTAATAATTTAATATTAATTCTTATAATTAAAAAAAAAATACTAAATCAACTAAGATAATTATCTCTAAGACTTATTAAGATTCCATTTCTTTTTTATTAATACTATTATCTTTTATTTAGTATCTTTTAAATACATCTTCACTTTAAAATTATAATTTTGGCATTTTAAATATATTCTTTTATCCTAAAACAACTAATGAGTTAATTTGATGACTCACACATGGCGACCATTTGGGATGATTTACAAAAGAGAAGAATCCGGAATTGACCTTTCAGAGTGCTATTGAATAAATAGAAGAATTATCTATACAAATTTCAACAACTATTTGAGATGAGAATAAATGAGTTGCTACTAATTTGAAGAAACTAAAGTATATTTTCTTCTATAGAATCAAAGAAAAAAGAGAGAAAAAATTAAATCAAATCTAAAAACTAATAATTATAGAAAAAAAAAATCAATATTAAAAATAAAAAATAAAAAATAAAAAGATAAATATGAAAAGATTTTGATATTAACCTTTTAAGGTCTATATATCTATTAGGTGTCAAGGTTGGTCTTTTCTTGCACTAACACTAATTCATTGGAATAGTCTATTTTTTCAACTAGATTCAAACCTGAGATGCTTCAATAGCAACCTCTTTTATGATCAATACTTCAATTCTCCTTGGATATTTGTCAAATATAAAATCACAAGTTCTAATATTCTATTTTATTTTTTTTTTAAATTTTTTATCTTAAATAAATATGAATACAAGGATAAAATATTTTTTTTGATATATGATACAAATCACACTCTATATTCCTTACATCTATTCCCAAAAGTTTTAATAGAAAAATCTTCTCCGTTTAGTATTTACAACCAAATTAAATTATTTAAAAAGACTTCTTTAGCTACATAAGGACCCAACCATAAAACATCAAATTTTCTTGGAAAATCTAATTTCCTAGCATCTGATAAAAAAACTAATATGTAAATCCTAAAAATTCTAATCTTGTATCGTTTGTTAAAGGACAATGCATAAAGACATGAAGAAATTTCCAAACATTGTTTTGGATTTATAGGTACATGAGTGAGAAGGTTTAAGATTTAAGATTATGTCATATAATAGCACCTGCCCAGCTACTTGCGCTCCACCAACTTTGCCATCTTTTCAAGTATGGGGATCATTTCTCACCATGTTTGTGACTGCATTTAAAGATATCATATCTTTGTCTATAACAAGGTAGAGGATTTGATATCTCCAATGGCAACAAAGGCATGGTGAAAAGCTATTTCAATTGCAATTCCTTCATGCCTTTGCTCTTTGACTTTTGAACACATCATATGAAAGATAAGCATACCTTTTTCATCTTGGTTTGAAACAATGGCTCCGTATAGAGGCAAATTGTATTGTTTTATCTTGAATGTAGAATCAATAGCCCATGAGTTGCCATATGAAAACCTCCTTGCAATATCCCACATGAAATCATTATGGATGACTACAATGAATGGTCGCTTCTTAAGATCTTTGTATTTTGGAGAGTACTCCTAATAGAAAATAATCTTATCTTGCTCCATGAAATTCATCACCTCTAAGTGTGTTGTATTATAGTCGTCTATTCTCAAAGAATCTATATAGAAAATAACAACTAATGATAAATCACCTATATACAATATAGAAAGCAATTACATCATTAAAACACTTGAACATATCATTTAATTGCATAGAATAGGAGAGTTGTTTTACTTCCTTCAAAATGATATGGAATTGAAAAGTGACCTTCTCCAATTCATTGGCCATACTTAGAATTTTCAGCTCATCTTACTTAGATGCTAATACAATTATTGATGTAGAAATCGTTCATCTCAAATTTTTCATTACAGTGTCGTGTTGCAGCACATTTATATAGTGAAAGGTATAGATAAGAGCAATTTATATTTAATACTTAATTATCTTAATTCAATAAAAACTTAAGATACTTAAGAAAAGGATTATGGAAGCCTCTTAGATTATTTTCTTGTTTTAATAGCTAACAGATAAAAGTTAGTTGTTAAAGTTTTCTTCTAGGCTATACAAACTCTTTTACTGATTTTGAAAAGCCATAAGTTAATTAGAATAGGATAGAAAAGAAAATAGTTATTATGGTTGGTATTAGGATTAAGTTGAAAATAGGATTTAACTTAAAAATCCTTAAATTTAGTTGAATTGATATCCAAGGAAAGACCGGATATGAGACAAGGTCGAAATTGGACCTCTAGGGACAAAAACGACCGTCAAAGGCAAAAGAGGGGGACATTTGAAGATCGGCAATTAGGGTTGGATAGCTAGCTTGAAAGGGGTTCCAAGGGCATTTAGCTTGCAATCATAGGATTTTGGAGGACTTAGCAATTGCTATTCAAAGTTAGGGTTTGTATTGGTGATTTGGGTTTTTATATAAGACAATAATGGCTTGCATTGTTGAGTGATTTGTAAAATCTGTGAAGCATCTATAGTTCAAAATTTGATATTGTCTGGATTGTTGGGTGTGCTAAGTATATATGAAGTTTTGTATTAATCTAATGATACAATTAGGAGATATTTGAGTTTTGATACAAAGGGTTGTCGGAAGTTGGCAGTTTAGGATTGGATAGGGTTTCTGTGATAACTAAAGATCCACTAATTGGATCAACAAAATTTTTGGTATGCTGATAGAAGACTTGTAGGATGAGCTACACACTAAGTTTGAACTGAAGTTAACGGTGAAAGAAGGAGAAATCACCACTAGAATTTCTGCATCAATCTTCAAGTTGGCGGCCGAGCATCATTAGTGTGCTTTTTGGGCGTTTTCTTGCAATCTGTAAGTTGGATTGGACTAAGTTTTTTTAAGCATGTAAAAAGCTTATACCAGCATGTGTGTGCAAAATTTCACACTAAGTGGACGGTTCGATTAAAAATTATAGCTTGTTGAAGCTCACTAATTAAGATTAGGACTTATAAACAAAAATAAAAATTGCTTAATTATAAAGGAAATAAGGTAATTGGGATATATGTAAGATTGATTTTACTAAGAGGAGTGTTTTTAAACACTTTTGAATTGAAGCTCGAATTATATTCCTTATATTTGGATGAAACCTATTAGGATTTCTTGAGTATTTGTAAACAATACTTTACCTTCTACAGCCAAGTGCCCGGTGCATTCCCAACCGAGACAACACGTAATATGACAGCAGGAGAAATGACTAGAGGTGCATTGATAAGCACATCTTATCCTTATTTGTCTTAAAATCATAACCACTATGCTTGGCTTAGACAAAATTGGATACTTTTGATATGTCTGATGTATTGCCGTTGGCTCTTGCATCCACTAAGGACTAAACTATCTTCATAAGAAAATTACATCTAGGTTTCATGGACTTCCTTTCTTATCTTGTTTGTTGCATCAAACCTTCTTTTATAGACTTTAATGGTCTTGATGTCATAATTTTCTCCTATGACATTTAAAATAGGTAATTTTATCGAACTTAAAGATTTGTATTGGTGACACCGATCTCAACACAAAGCGTTTCTTGTATATATTGTCAAGACTGGATTCATAGAATTCTATAAAAACCTCATGAATTTCATCCCATGTTGGTTTTCCTTGGCAAGTTCCACAAAAAGCTATGCATTGTTTTACATAGGATGCCAATATATCCCCATCCTACTATCAATACTCTAAGATTTTCAAATGGCATCTAGTACTGGTTTGAATGTTAAATGTCTCTCATGTTAACTGGAGAATTAGTTGAGTCAATAAATAGGTGGTGAATCTATTGGATTTATTGGATGGAAACCCAAATGACCCGACAAGTCATTCCTATGAGTCAAGTTAGGATTTTGCACTAAGTCTCTAAGGTAGATCAAGCATGGATCAATTATTAAAGAGTTAGTCAATTAATGTGTAGGTATGAGAACAAAGAAAGAGAGATGAAGGTCTCAGATCAAAAGTCTTAGGAATAGAAGGATAGACGGTATCAATCTCAAAGAGGATTGAAATTGATTGTATGTATAATGTGATTGTAATTATAGAAAAGAAAGAAGTAAAAAATTGTATTCTTTATAAAATCAATATTCTAATATATTAGTCGAATATGTATAAAATTGAATATTAAAGTGTAGTTTGGAGTAGGAGTATTGACATTTGAAGAAGGGACATACTTGATAGTTAGTCAATTCGATAAGAAAGCTCTATTCAACTAGAAAAAATTGAGATCCTTAAGGAAAAGAACTAAATTGGAGTAAAATGTCTCTTTTTTATTTTCTCCCTTTAAAATTTGGCAACCATGCTTGTATTTGAATTTTATTAGATCTCTTGTAGAATATTTTTTAATTTTGTACTTACAAGTGTTAACTGCTAGTAGAAATTGCACTAGAACCCTCATAGTTTTTTGCATTGATGTGGACAACTCATGTACAAAGGGAGATAGTGACACCGATAGTCAATCCATAAAAAGTGGATCTAGCTTGGATTGATGCAATTGGAGAAGATTGCTATCAAATGGTAACACCAATCATACATCAAAAAATTATGAATCTCAATTGAATTGAAGAGACCGGATAGATTTTGGAGGTAGATCAAAGGATGTTAATGTCACAAACATAGAACACCTTGGATTCTTCTAGAACTTTTTAGAAACTCCTCAAATCTTTTAGATGTTTTTGAAATTTTTTAGAATCTCTTAGAACTTCTTGGAACCTTTTTGAACTTCTCGGAACCTTCCAAGATCTTATAGAGTTTTAAAAACTTTCCAAAATCTTCAAGAATTTGCTAGAAATTTCTTAGATAATCATGGAAACTTCTGAAAGTTTCTAAGGAACCTTTCAAGAGCCACCATGCCTAAGAAGGATCTTTAGAAGCTTCCTTCAACATTAGACTCATGGTTATAAATTGATGAATTGAAGAGACCTAATACTAGTCAGACAAAGAATTGGACCATACTAAGCCAATAGTTAAAAAGGATCAAGATGAAGGGAGCACAACATTAAGAGCATAATCATGTCATACGCCACTGACAAAGTAGTTAGGCAAAGTTTGGTGGTTTAGAACTGTTTTGTTAGGATAGTTGATAGTTAGTTGGTAGTCAAGTATTTGATTTAATAGGAATTGTGGATTAGATTGTGTATTATAATTACTAGGCAAGTTGGGAGAATGGTAACTCCGAGTAATTTTGTATATAGATGAAAAAATTTGTATGAGAATTTCTATTCTCTAAGTCTCTAGGTGTGACAATCCCTACTATTTCCTCTTAAGATTCTCAGATTAAAGAAAACTGCCAACAAATTAATCGATGCAGATAATAAAACTTTGTAATCTCTAAGTTTAGAAATTTGATCATGGATAAGTGAAAGATCCTCTTGATTGTGCAGTGCAAGATGATGGAGTTGGCAAGATATCTTCCATGATTGTATTAATAGGGCTCAATATAATAATATCCATTAATTGAAAAACTTCTCAACTGACTTTCACTAACTAGAAAGCTTTTCAACTGATTTTTATCAATTAAAAAGCTTCTCAACTAATTTTTATTAATTTAAGAAGCTTCTAGAATATTCTAGAAGGTTTTGCAAACCTCCGAAGTGTATGTCCTTAACATCACCTTGTTCTCTAGTGACGAGTCTCAAGAGGAGCTCAAACTTATTACATACGTAAGAAATTAAGATACGCTGTATTAGTAAAGCTATGTATTATGTTTTTTTGTTCTTGAGCAATAGGTTTTACTGGTCTTCAAAGAAATTGCCTACGGCTTTGAGTTAATACCTCCATTATTGAAATATCCCATCTAAGGATCTGATCTTCATTGTGGCCTTCAAAACATCTTCCAAATAAGATCTCAAGACTAAAAGGATTCACCTTTCAAAACTCAAGCAATATCACTAAAGCTCGAGCATTGGAATTAAGACTTACATAGTTGGATCTTGCTCCTAATGGCTCCAACTAAGGTTGTAGTTGATGCTAAAATGTATTATCCTCACTTTGCTCAATTGAAGGTTATAAAAATTATACTAGTTTGTTTAAAGCTTGCGTGGCAAAAGAATCTTTTGAGTCTTGTTCTCTCAATGCTTGAAGGTTTGACATGGTAACTAACTTGCTTCTACCATTCTATTCTATTTTAAAATAGATGGCTATACATTGATGAAGGCTTTAGTTTAATTCTCTCCATCTTTATGAATATTCCTTAAATCTAATCTTCACTAAAGAATTTTTATCGAATACGTTTGGATTTGTGGGGATAGAGTTGATAAAATTCTTATACCTTTTGAAGCGCATTGGTGAGATTTACGACTGATTTTTATGTACGCTCATTAATATCATAGCCCCGCCATTGAATAAGATATTCTAATTTTTTCTACCTTCGCCATCAATTAAATACCTTTTCAACCTTATATTCTTTATAGTCTTCAATTTCAATACTAGGCAGTAATTATTGTACTCTTCCTGCAATATGCGACTCTTTATAGGGTTCTAAAAGAGAGATATGAAAAATTGGGTGTATCTTTAAAGAAGATGATTATTCTAAGCAATATGCCACTTGATTAATTTGCTTTTGGATAGAAAATGGTTCCAACTTTTGATAGTCCAACTTATTGCATGGCCGCTTGATCTTGATATTTTGTCAAAGAAGCCATAAGTTATCTTCAATATGAAAAGTAGGCAGTTGATTCCTAAATTTATTTGCAAATGCCTTGTAAGCAAGTTGAGCTGGTTGTAATTGAAGCTTCAAGGTTGTTTGGTGTTGCGATAGCTACTTTACAAATCCTTCAGCCATTGGATTGTTGTTCTTTGGAGTACTCCACAGATCAAGCTTCATATGATATCTATAATTGGAATAAAATGGAGTTTGTTGAATTGAAGCATGAATAATATTATTATATGTAAACTCCACTAATAGTAGATATGAGATCTTATTTCAAAGCTCTAACTTAATCCTATCCTCAACTCAACCTTGGTATCTACCATACTAACTTTTTCACTCTTTTATCTTATTTTTATTAACTTGTGGCTTTTTTAAAAGCCGTGAAATGATTTCTACAACCTAGAAGAAAATTTTAATAACTAATTTTTATCTATTAGCTATTAAATTAAGAATTAATCTAAGAGGCTTTCATAAATCTTTTTTTAAGTACCTTAAATTTTTAATAAACTAATATAACTAAGTATTAAATAGAATTTATCCTTATTCATACTTTTCACTATAAAAACGTGTTACAATACGACATCCATCTGCTCTGAACTTATGCATCTTCTCGTATGTGCCAATGAAGCATATTCTATAGTTGGTATCATACCATCTCTTTATTTCCTGCACCAAGTTCTTCTTCATCATGTTCATCATCCATTTCAATATAATTATCTTCTTCAGAGTCATTGATATCTTTAACATGATCCTTCACATTTATTTCTCCATCTCGTCTTTTAAAGAACTTTACTTGCTTCCTAGTAATAGGTATCTTCAACCTTGTATCATCCAATTCTTTTAATGAATACGTGGCATTATTATTAATTGTTACTACCACATATGGCCCAAACCAACATTTTGAAAACTTTTGTAAGGTACTATGCTCGTTATCTAAACTGTTGTCATAAACAAGTACCTAATCACCTTCTTCAATTACTTTAGGCCTCAATTGATGTCATTTACAAAACCGAGCCTTTTTCCCTAACCTTGCCCTTTGTAATCTTTTCAATGCTAATTCCACATCTTTCGCTGTCGTATTGTGACATGACTATATGGTAAAAATATGACAAAAAAATGATATTTTAATTAATATTTTATTATCATGGTTCAACAAGCATTTAATATATTTTTACAATGCTTTTATAAAAGCCTCTAATCCTATTTTCTTGATTTAATAGCTAATAGATAAAGATTAGTTAGCAAATTTATCTTCTAGGCTATAGAAACTCTTTTATTACTTTAGAAAGGCCATAAGTTAATAAAATTAAAATAGAAGAGGTAGATGGTTGATATGGTTGATATTAGGGTTGAATTAAAATTAGTTATTAGCAAAATTCATTTCAAATTTCTCAGAGTTGATACCTAGAGAAGGCCGGTTATGAACCTAGATTGAAATCAGACCTTGAGGCACAAAACCACGTGCCTACAGCCAATGCGAGGAGCTTTTATAAATTAAAGATTAGAATTAGAGAGTTGACTTGAGAGGTTTTGCATAGGATTTGATTTGTAATGATTTGGATCAAAACTGACTTTGTAAGAGCTTTGTAAAATTAGGGTTGTTTTGGGCAACTTTGGATTTTGTAAAATAAAATAAGGCTTATGCTTTGGACAATTACAAAAGTTTTATAATAGATCTATAGCTAAATTTTTGTAGGTTGGTTGGTATTATTATTGTCAATGTATGCTATATTTTTGAGCTTAATCTAATAGTTTAGTTATAAGTAATTGAGGTCTAAGTAAGTTAAGATCTTAGGAATTGGGTTTTGAGGGTCAATTAGGATTTTGAAGATTTTGAGCAATTTACGAATTGGATTTTAATGAAATTTGTGTCTATAGAGAGAAGACTTCATTTTCTATGCATATATAAAATTTGAAAGTAATTAAATGGTTTAGGATTTATTTTAGGATTTATTAAGATTTAACCATGATTGATTAGGATTGACTAGGATTTAATTAGGATTTATTTTAGGATTTATTAAGGTTTGATCAAGGTTGATTAGGATTTAATCAGGATTTATTTTAGGATTTATTAAGATTTAATCAGGATTGATTAGGATTTAATTAGGATTTATTTTAGGATTTATTAAGGTTTGATCAGGGTTGATTAGGATTTAATTAGGATTTATTTTATGATTTATTTAGATTTGACGAAGGTTGACTAGGATTTAGTTAGTCTTTGTTTTAGGATTTGTTGGAATTTAACCAAGGTTGACTAGGATTTGTTAAGGTTTGACCAAGGTTGATTAGGATTTAGTTAGGATTTTGTTAGAATTTGATTAAAGTTTATTAAGATTTGACCAGATTTGACTAAGATTTAGTTAGAGTTTGACTAAGGTTGATTAGGATTTAATTAGGATTTGATTAAGATTTATTAGGATTTGATCAAGGTTGATTAGGATTTAGCTAGGATTTAATTATGATTTGATTGGGATTCGTTAGGGTTTGACTAGGATTGACTAGGGTTTAATTAAGATTTGTTAAGATTTGACCAGGATTGATTAAGATTTAGTTAGGATTTTATTAGAATTTATTAAGATTTGATCAGAATTGATTAAGATTTAATTAAGATTTGATTAAGATTTTTTAGAATTTGATTAGGATTAATTAAGATTTAATTAGGATTTAATTAGGATTTGTTGGAATTTGATCAAGGTTGATTAGGATTTAGTTAGGTTTTTTTTTAGAATTTATTGAGGTTTAACCAAGATTGACTAGGATTTAGTTAAGATTTATTTTAGGATTTATTAAAATTTGACTAAAATTCACTAGGATTTAGTTAGGATTAATTTTAGGATTTATTAAAATTTGACTATGATTCATTAGGATTTAGTTAGGGTTAATTTTAGGATTTATTAAGATTTGATTCAAGATTTAATCAAGATTTTAAGATTTCTATTTTTAATATTTTCTAAAATTATTATTTTATATATTATTTTTTATAATTAATGTATGATTCATTTACTCTTCTTTTTATAATTTCTTTAAGATTGGATCAAAGCTTGAGTAATATTGTTAAGATTTAATAGAAGTTATTTAGGATTCTATTAGAGTTGTTAGGATCTTGTTGTTGCGTATTTTTTTTTTATCTTCCACAGCCAGATGCCTAAAGCATTCTTAAGTAAGACTTCACGTATTACGACATAATTTGGTGAACCTGATGTGAAAGCTTGAGGTGGAAGATTATTGGGATTTATTGATTTATTTGACTTATGAAAAAGGAAGGCAAGAGAGTTGAAGGAGGCATTATGGATGGTACATCAATTAGAGCTTTTAGTGGAGTTGTAAGTGGAGGAACAAGTGGAGGTAGCAAAAGAGAACAAGATGGCAAGAAGGTTGATTTTGAAGCTTTTTGAAGCTTTGAACTTTGGAAAGTATCTTAGAAAATAAAAATGGCATTTGAATTATCATAGAGTATCATAGGGCTTTATAGACATCTTGGAATATTTTGAAGTATCATAAGGTATTTATTAAAATACTTTGAAAGACATTTTTGAGCATTGTGAATCAAAATGGAGGATGTATCATCAAGATCTTTGAAGGAGTTATATATTTTTGATGGAGCTATGGATAGAGCTTCTAGTAGAGTTCCAAGTGGAGTAATAAGTGGAGGTAGTAAAGGAGGACAAGCTGGCAAGAGGGTTGATTTTGAAGCTTTTTTAAAGCTTTGAACTTTGAAAAATATCTTAGAAAATAAAAATGGCATTTGAATTATCATAGAGAATTATATGGCTTTATAGACATCTTGGAGCATTTTGAAGAATCATAAGTTATTTATTGGAATATTTCAAGGGACAATTTTAAACATTGTAGAATAAAATGGAAGATGTTTTATCAAAGTCTTTGGATAAGTTGAATATTTTGGATGGGCCAAATGTTAATGATTTTTTTAAGACTTTTTGTATATTCATGGAGGAGCAACAAAAGATGCAAGCAATTGAAAGGGATATCACAAAGGCATTGCAAGGAATCATCAACAAATTTGGGAGGTTTGAAGGATGTAATATTACTAAGTTTTTACAAGTTTATGCATGTGAGATAGAGACATGCTATTATTCTGAGGCAAAGATGATTGAATCTGATTTCAAGCTTCTATTTGGCTATTGAATCTGAGATTCATAAAAAAATGAAGAGATTACTTGAAAGGGGTATAGAGATATGGTTAAAATTTGAAGAACTTTTGAAAGAAGAATTTATTGATGCAAATGAAGATAGGATTACCAAGCAAAAGTTTTTGGATTGGATAGAATTACAACCAGGCATGCATATGGATCTTTATGAATTCTTGAAAGAATTTGAAAAGAGATTTTATCAACTTTCATCCTCAGAGAGACAATCATTTGATGTTATAAAGATAGAGTTTTTTTTTAAATGGTCTTGATGATGCCTTAGAAGACAAGTTTTTCATACTTCTTATAGATGAATCTATGGAGAGTGGTTGTATCAATAATTGGGAGGAGTTGAAAGAAGAAGTGATTGTTTTAGCAAAGCAACAAAGAGCACGAGCTAAAAAAGTTGTAGTATGGCCTAAGAAATCTTTTATTTTGATTTTTATATCATCTTTATCAATGCAAGGGATTAATTTTGAAAAAAGAGAAATAGAGGAGCAATTGGAGGACTTTAATAGAGGAGCCAATTCTTTGCAAATGAAAGAAATTGGATCTTATATTAAAAGTGGTGAAAGAGAGAACAAAGACTCTATTCAAACTTTTACCATGGAAGGTCAAAGTATCCAAAAATTTGAAGGCAATATAAAGCTCAAGGATTTAGACACTAATAACAATGTGATTGGAAGCTATAGCTATTCTACATTGAATAAGTTTATGCAAGTTGGTGATGGCAAATTGGATGAAATATCTCTTCATGATAAGAAGATATTTTTTACATTTGAAAGAGATGAGGATATTTTGCCTAATATTTTGGATTATGTTGAAGAATTTAAAGTTGAATCTTGACATGATATGGATTATGGATCTATTCAAGGTTATAATCATAAAGATTGTATGAATTCACAACATTATGATGTAAGAAGAGGTGGAATTATGTACAAATATGATGATCAAAGTCAAATTGCATATAGCTATGAGACCACATATGGATTAGATGAAAGAAGTTTTGAATTTTTACACAATCATTATGGAGGGAGTTATGAAATTACACAAGGTTATGATACTAAATGTAGTGGTGAAACCACAAATGATTATGACAAAAGTTGTGAGATTTTTCAAGAGTATGAAGTTTCACAAGGCCATGAAATTTCTTAATGTTATTAAATAATATAATGCTTTGAAATAACAGAAGATTATGATGTTTCACAAGGATTCATTCAAGAAGAAATGATAGATGTTTCACAAAATTATGTAGCAAAAGAAGATTATGGAATCAAGGATAAAGATACTAAATCAATGGCTTTAATCAAGTCAATTGTGAATACTAATCGTTTGGACCAAGGTCAAGATTACATGAATAATGCATATGTAATGGAAGAACAAATGGGTTTAAACAAAGATAAGGTTCATCATCAAGTATAGGATTCAAGGATTAAAAATCTAAAAGTCTTCAAATATGAAGACATGGATAATAGAATTAAGGATTGTATAGATGTCTTGAATCAAGCATGGAATCAAAAGAACAAGAAAAAAGATGCAAGCAAGATGTATGTGGCCATATGGAAGAGATTTCAATTAAATCTTTCCATTTCAAATTTTGTACCTCGCTAATAGTTTGGTCATGTGCAAAGTTAGATGTTTCTAATTTACTTGTACATATTGGATACAAGGATTTATTGGCATTGGTTAAAAGAAAATGGTGTATTGAATTTAGCACATATTGAAAAAATGTGCAGGTTAAGAGGGAGTGGATGTCGTATTGTGACACAACTATATGGTAAAAATATGACAAAAAAATGATATTTTAATTAATATTCTATTATCATGGTTCAAAAAGTATTTAATATATTTTTATAATACTCTTATAAAAGCCACTAATCCTATTTTCTTGATTTCATACCTAATAATTAAAGGTTACTTAGCAAATTTACCTTCTAGGCTATAGAAACTCTTTTATTGCTTTAGAAAGGCCATTAATTAATAAAAGCAATATAGAAGAGGTAGATGGTTGGTATGGTTGATATTGGGATTAAATTGAGAATAGATTTTAGCAAAATTTACTTCAAATTTCTCAGAGTTGATACCCAGAGAAGGCTGGTTATGAACCTGGATTGAAATCAAATCTAAAGATACAAAACTGCATGACTATGGTGGATGCAGGGGGCTTTTGTAAATTAAAGATTGGAATTAGAGAGTAGACTTAAGAGACTTTGCATAGGATTTGATTTGCAGTGATTTGGATGAAAATTGACTTTGTAAGAGCTTTGCAAATTCAGGGTTGTTTTGGGCAACTTTGGATTTTGTGAAATAAAATAAGGCTTATGCTTTGGGCAATTACAAAAGTTTTATAATAGATCTATAGCTAAATTTTTGTGGATTGATTGATATTGTTGTTGTCAATATGTGCTACAATTTTGAGCTTAATCTAATAGTTTAGTTATAAGTAATTAAGGTCTAAGTAAGTTAAGATCTCACGAATTGGGTTTTGTAGATCAGTTAGGATTTTACAGATTTTGAATAATCTACTAATTGGATTTTAATAAAATTTGTGTCTATAAAAAGAAGATTTTATTTTCTACGCATGTATGAAATTTGAAAGTAATTAGATGGTGAAAATAGGAGGTTTAGGCACTAGATTATTGGCATTAAGATTAGAGAAGGAGGCTGGCCGACACCCAAGCACATTTATAGGATTTTATTCTTATTAGTAAATTCAATCATCTTGAAACTTAATGTGTTTGTTGTCAACTTAGTTGTTAAGGTATATGTAAATTTTTAATCAAGATCAATAGTTTATTTGGTAGTTATTGAGGTTCAAAAATTACCTTAAGAATTATTTAGGATTTGAATTTAGGGTTTAGTATTTGATTAGGATTTAATTAGGATTTGATTAAGATTTAGAATTTAGATTTAGAATTTAGATTTAGGATTTAGTATTTGATTAGGATTTTATTAAGATTAGGATTTGGATTTAGGATTTAGTGTTTGATTAGAATTTGTTAGGATTTTATTAAGATTAGGATTTGGATTTAAGATTTAGTGTTTGATTAGAGTTTGTTAGGATTTAATATTTGATTAGAATTTATTAGGGTTTGACTAGATTTGACTAGGATTTAGTTAGGATTCATTTTGAGGTTTGTTAGGATTTGACCAGAATTGACTAGAATTTAATTAGGATTTAGTATTTTATTAGAGTTTATTAAGGTTTGATCAAGATTGAATATAATTTAGTTAGGATTTAATTAGAGTTTGTTTTAGAATTTGTTAAGATTTGACCAAGATTGATTAGAATTTAGTTAGAATTTGTTTTAGGATTTGTTAAGATTTAATTGGGTTTGACTTAGGATTTAACCAAGATTTGACTTAAGATTTGACCAAGGTTTGATTTAGGATTTGACCAGGATTTGACTTAGGATTTGACCAAGATTTGATTTAGGATTTTAAGATTTCTATTTTTGATATTTTCTAAAATTATTATTTTATATATTATTTTTTTATAATTAACGTATGATTCATTTATTCTTCTTTTTATAATTTCTTTAAGATTGGATCAAAGCTTGATTAATATTATTAAGATTTAATGGAAATTATTTAGGATTTTATTAGCATTATTAAAATCTTGTTGTTGAATATTTCCTTTTTATCTTCCACAGCCAGGTGCTTGGAGCATTCTCGAGCAAGACTTCTCATATTACGACACCCGTCTTTATTCAAGTTGCAAAGTTCTAATAGCCAACAATTCTTCTCTTGTTAATCCATCTTCCCAAGGTATCATATTTCAAATTAGTACATGTTCTTCAATTGGCATAATAAATTTTTGACCTATCATGGGTTCCACTGACATATATCTTGTCATTGAACTATGTATTGTTTGATCAACCCATAATACATAAAGTAGAAGTCAAGGCCATTCTCTCACTCTTCCTTTACAAGCTTTAACGAAGGCTTTTATAATTGGTGGATGTCCACGTTCACTCTTTGCATTCTCCTCTAGATTATAAGTCGTAGTCAACAATAATTTAACTCTATATCTCTTAAGAATTCATGAGCTTTATGTGCATTTAAATCTCCACAATCTGCAGAGATCTTTTTCACACATCCATAGCGAAAAATAACATCCTCAAGCAAAAATATGCAAATTTCTTCTATAGACTTTGTATCAAGGACATGAACTAGAAAAAGATACATAATCTAATGGAAATTGTATCAAAAAAAAGTCACAAAATGGGAATAAGAAAGTATGTATATTCAAAGAAAACTGGAATGGCTATTGCCAAAGACTAGAAACATGAAGACTCTTGAAACTAGACTAGAATCAAGAAAGGAGTTGACAAGAGTGAAGAGGGCTTCACTCTTACTTTTATAAATACTATCTAACTTAGAACTATGTGGCGATATTCTGTAGGACCTTATACACGTGTCTAATTTGCAAGACACATATCAAACTTGCATGACAAGTTTCCCACATGTGCGCCACGTATTTGGCTTGTTCCGTAAGCTACCAACATGTGCGCCATGTGGCTAGCTTGTTGACCAAGTTTTTAACCTACCAATCACCTATAGACATGTATAAAGGTGATTCCGCATCTATGAAGCTTCTAGGAAGCTATTCTATCAGATATTATCAAATCAACTTATTTTATCTACTTCTATTGGTCTATATTATTTAGATAATTTATTGGAGTAAATCTTATGTCCGTGACATTATTTCCCCTTCTAGGAACGAGTTCCACAAGGAATGGTGATTATATGTTGAGGAAGTCCAAGATACGTCGAATTGTGCTTGCCACATATTCTGATCTTTGTTCCCTTCGAAGGTAGTGGATAGGTCTTTTCAACCATTGATAATGTCTCATACTAGGGCGAGACGACCACCCTGTTATTTGATCATTGTTGAGGCCTTCATAACTTCCTTCAAAGATTAATATTAGAAACACCATCAGGAATAGTTTCTACCTCTAAAAGTATCACCAAACATTGGGAGTCTCTTTCAAGGTCGTGATACCAAATACGTTGTATTTTGCCATCAATCCAAAGAAAAACATGTCGTTCTTAAAGGTCTTCATCTCTATTCAGTTGTCCTGAAGGTTATAATAGTCGTAATGTCTTGTCCTCTACAGAACCTGCTTTATTTTATAATAAAGATTTTCTTGAGTATTTATCTTGATTTTGATGGATGTCATCGATGAATTGCATTGACTTTTGTTGATGCATTTATTAGATTCTTTGATGGCTCTCATGTGCGTTCACTCATATCGTATCTACGCCAATGCACAAGATATTCTAGTCGATTTCGACTTGCCTTGAATCTAAAATCTCTTTAATCTCGAATTTTTCATCGTAGTCCACTTCTACATGAGGCGGTGGCATTTGTCTTCTTCCTTGTATATCCATTGTCTTGTATGGCTCGAGTAGTGACACGTGAAATACAAGATGGATCTTCATGTACTCCGGTAGGTGTAATCGATATGCAACTAGATTGATTTGTTCAAAAATAGGAAAAAGTCCAAGCCTACGATAGTCCAACTTATCACAAGGACGAGTAGTCTTGATATTGTGACGAAGTAATCATACCTTATTCTCCATGTTGAATTGTGATTATTCCTTGCAATACGCATCTGCATTTTTTTTTTTTTTTGTTCTTGAGCTTCTTTTAATTGCACCTTCATTATTGCATGTAGCTCTGACAAACAATTTGCCAAATCTTCTGCTACTGGATAATCAACTTTTGAAAAGTCAAAAGCATCAAGTCGTGGGTGATAACCATAATTGGCAAAGAAAGATGTTTATTATGTAGAAGAATATATTATATTATTATAAGTAAATTCTGCCAATGGCAAAAGAGCTATGCAATCATCTTGTTGCTAGTTGATGGTACACCTTAAATATTGCTCCAAGACTTAATTCACGCGCTCTGTTTGTCCATCAATTTGAGGATGAAAAGCTGAAAATAACTTTATGTCCACTTTTAAGATCTTGAAAAGGATTCTCCAAAATCTTGACACAAATTGAGTTCCTCTATCCGATATAATATCCTTAGATAACCCATAATAGCAATAGATATTATCAATGAAAAGCTTAGTTATTTCTTCACCTATGATAGATTTTGTGTATGGCATAAAATATGCCATCTTGGTGAATCAATCTACTATCACAAATATAGAGTCATAAGATCTTGAATTTAAAAGATCTGTGATGAAATCCATAGAAATAGAAGACCATAGTTGTTCTAGAATAGGTAATGGCTGAAGAAGCCCAAAAGGTCGATGACGAGGAGTCTTTGATTCTGAGCAGATATCACATGATTGTACAAATTCTTTGACTGCCTTCCACATTTGAGGCCACCAAAAATCTCTTGATATAAGTTCCAAAGTCTTATTGTATCTAAAATGTCCTGCCGTTGGAAAATCATGACGTGCTTGAAGAACATGTAAACGTGCTTCTCCTTCTTGAACATATAGATGTCCTTCGAAATATAGTAGATTGTTCTTGAACTCGAATTTAAAGATCCGAGCCGCATGATCTTTATTATGGCTGGATAAACTTATTTTTCGACATATTGTCTTCTTTGACAGTCGTACTCCTCATCTTGTGGTTGCGTTGTTTCTTTGGATAATTTTGAGCAGTGTGTTTAGGTTCTCTATAATACAAGCATAATCCTTCTTGACGATGTCGAGTCTTTTCTTGTTCAGTAAGTGGCTTGAAACATATAGCATCAATTTGCATGTCCTCGACTTCTGAAGGTACATATTGAGAAGACATTGGTGCTACCACTGAATTATAATGTTGCTAAGGTTCTCTTGTACAACTTTCACATCAAAATTCAAAAAGCCGATTATCACACTTCACCGCAAAGTCTATTGCTTGACTCAATGTTTGAGGATCAGGTAAGTTCAACATCAATTTCTTCACTTCATATTGTAATCCGTAGACAAACTGACTGATGAATGCAACATCGTCCCACTTGATATCGATTGCTAGTTGTCAAAATTGTAAAGCATATAATGTCACTGATCAATTGCTTTGTCGTAGGATACGAAGCTTGTTGGTTGCAACACGTGTTGCATTGTGTTTTCCATACATAGATCAAAATTCTACTAAGAAAGCTTCTAAATTATCCAATATTAGATCACGTCGTTCCAAAAAAGATGAAAACCAAGATAAGGCAGAACCTGAAAGTAGTGTACCAATAAATCTGACTTGTGATCCTGGAGTTGAAAAACTTTGCGGTTGCAATTCAATCACCAGTTAGACTTGGTTGATGAATCTTCAAAATTTAGATCTTCTGCCATCAAACTTCTCAGGTAGACCAATTTTTGATTCTCTAATGCTTGGACAATGTTCCAATAAAGGAGGAATTATATGACTTGATGTAGATGTTGAAGCAGCTTCAACCATATCTATATCTTCATTATTTGGTAACCTTGTTGCTTCTTGTGGAGGTACAGTGAGTTGATGCATTGCAAGCATCAATTCTTTCATTTGCTCTTGCATTTGTGCCATTGCACTCTTCATTTTGGCAAGCTCTGCTATGATAACACTTCAAAAAATATCTAACACCACTCGAGATAAGTAGAAGGGAGAACAAAGAAAATACTAGGAATAATATGCAACTTCTAATATGCTTGTGTCTTATGAAGACAAAAGGATAATCTATTTTTAATCAAGACAAGACAAAGCTATGATATTATAAGTGTACTCTTGTCAATCTGTCAAGGACATGAACTAGAAAAAGATACATAATCTAATGGAAATTGTATCAAAAAAAAGTCACAAAATGGAAATAAGAAAATATGTATATTCAAAGAAAACTAGAATGGCTATTGCCAAAGACTAGAAACATGAAGATTCTTAAAACTAGACTAGAACCAAGAAAGGAGTTGACAAGAGTAAAGAGGGCTTTACTCTTGCCTCTATAAATACTATCTAATTAAGAACTATGTAGCAGTATTCTATAGAACCTTATACACGTGTCTAATTTACAAGACATGTATTAAACTTGCATGACAAGTTTCCCACATGTGTGCCACGTACTTGGCTTGTTCCATAAGCTACCAACATGTGCGCCATGTGGCTAGCTTGTTGACCAAGTTTTTAACCTACCAATCACCTATAGACATGTATAAAGATGATTTTGCATCTATGAAGCTTCTAGGAAGCTACTCTATCAGATATTAAAAAATCAACTTATTTTACCTACTTCTATTGGTCTATATTACTTAGATAATTTATTGGAGTAAATCTTATGTCCGTGACACTTTATCCTTAAAGCCTTGCCTTCCACTTAGTTTGATAAATCTTCACGAGTCAAAACTAAATACTTCATTTGCCATAATCCTATCGGCATAATAACCACATCCATAATCCATTTAAAATGAATGGCCAGAGGATATGTTGGATGTAAACCATCTCGATGTCATATATTTGAATACATTTGACAAATTACACAATATTCTACAAATAAAGTTACATCTCAATACATATTCTTTCAACAATATCATTCCTTCAATTTAGCAAAAGTAATCCAAATTTCTCTATGTCCTGTCCATAAACTATTATAAAATTCCTTGAGTAGTTTTTGTTGATCTTCTTTGATACCTACTACTTGTTGTGGCATTCCAATGTTTGATTTCGGCCTCCTCCATAGAAATCTTCCTTGTAATATAAACTTGTATGTCTTTTTCGTGATCTATCTAAATTTTTCAACTGATCAATTAGGATACTTGGTTAATGCGCTCAAATAATATCCAATATCCAATAAACCCTCTTCATAATTTTCTTCATGAAATGGCTTATTTTCCTTGTTCAATTGTGAAACTGAATAAAATTTTGTACCCACATCATCAATATCTCCTATCATCTCATCTTCTCCATCATATCTTGCTCAAGATAATATATCTGCTACGGAATTGTCTTTTCCTACAACATGTTTAAACTCCGGATTTAACAACTTAATATAAGCAATCCATCTCAACATTGCAATATTTGGGATTGTACAATTAGTAATCATTCCAAGCAAAGGCAAACAATCTGTTTCAACCACCATTTTTGCCCAAATTAAATAATCCTTTTTAGCTTTCATAACTAAAACAACTCCCCACAATTATCTTTTCACCTGAGAATATACACATTGGCGTGTACTTAAAACCTTAGTTCCAAATCAAATTGCAAATCTATACCCATTTGAATCATCTTGATCCACAGCCCATCTAATGGCAATTAGACTAGTGTCTACTATAAAAATCACTGGTCTATTATACTTATATTCAATTTTTCTCAATATTGGAGGTAATGTCAATAATTTCTTTAATATTTGTATTGCTTTGTTATGCTTTTTTTTTCATTCAAAACGATAACCTTTGCATAATAATTCATACAATAAATCTATTATATAAGCATAGTGAGGAATTCAAATACAATAAAACACACATGCCCCCAAAAACTTATGTACCTCTGTTAAAGAATTGTAATCTTCTTTTATTCTTCCAATTGCATCAACCTTGGCTGGATCTCGTTTTCTTCCATAAAATCCATATAAATATCCAACAATTATAACTTCTTGTATTCCAAATATAGATTTTATATCCAATAATATAAAATAAATTCCCTTAAGCCGAGTCAATATCTTTTTATAATCTTAAATATGATCAACAACATACTTGCGACACCCCTCTTATCTAAAGTTTCATCCTTATTATCTTCTTTGTACCCTTTAATAGGAATATCATCTAGAAAAGGCATAATCTTCTCAAGAATAAAATCCTTCAACAGCTTGTTTATCCCGTTCATCATATGCACAATCGAATTAGTAGTACTTTGAGGAAGAATACACATTTTAACCAATCCAAGTGGCGTTTTCATCATTATCATGTCTCTATTCTCTTTTGCTAGTTGAAATTGGTCATAGCCTGAATACAAGTCATCCATTGAGTAGATTGCCTTTCTTGTAAATGCTTCAATAAATTCATCTACTATCAGTCCAATTCTTGCATTTCTAATAGTTATTACATTTACTGGCTGCATATCTTGAATAAATCATAATGATCCATTTTTCTTAAGCTCTGTAAACCATCGGCTAGAATATGGTGCAAAAAAAGGCTCCAAAATCTTCATCTTCATCTTTTCTTTCAATAATTCCATCAAACTCGATAAATGTGCTCTTGGCACTAAAATTGGCTTCAAATTCTAAGGTATATGTAATATAGTGAAAATAATCATTGGAGTTACAATATTAGGATCCACACACCTAATTTCATGAAATTCAAAGGCAAATGATTTATCTCATTTTTCTAGTATTTTTTTGAAGCACACAATTTCCTCTGGCAACAAAGAACCATCAAAACCAATCTTCAATTCTTCAAAAGTTTCTTCAGTAAACTTATGTCCAATATTCCTTGAATCCCTTAAGCTCTTTTTCTTTTATGCTTCTTTTGTCTGTTCTTTACAATCTTTTGGCAAAGGTCCAGCAACGGGTTTTATCTTTTTATCTACTGTCTTATATTTTGTTTCAACCATAACCTCTGGTATTTGAAAAGATCCAATTATATCATAAATTTTTTTAAAATAAATCTGTATAATTTAATCATTGTCTTCTAATCCAATAGATGCAATCAATTCCAAAAGATCTTCCAATCCGTTTTCTTCATAAATATCAATATTCTTTTCATCATCTTCTAATATTTTTAACCCATATAATTCTTTTTTAATAGCACATAATGTTCTTCTCTCATTTCTTCTTAAATCTTCAATCCTCTTATACATAACAATCATATTCTCAAGAATGCCAATAAATCCTGCATCAAAGGTACATATATCTTATGAGAGTATCTCTCCTTCTGTACCTCCATAATCTTGCTTTATAGTGGTAATCTTCAAAAATTCATAAATTCTTCAACAACTCTTTGCAATGGTTTCTCTCTCAATCTGTCTCAATTGTGTTTATGATTTGGGAGAACAGTCAAAAATTCTACTGTCCTTCTTCCATTTTTACTATGAATCTGTGCATAAGCTGATCCATCATCAAGTATTTTTATTTCCATATGAGTTGCAATAATATACGGTTGTCCCAATATAAGAGGATAAGTTGTTACATCTTGAACAAAAAAATTTTGTTCTATTGCAACATCACTAATCTGAATCTTCACATTTGGATAAGTACCATATAACTCACCTTGTGTATTATTAGCTGCTCATAGTATCTATCCATGCTCCATATCAATTGGCTACTTTTATTTCATGTAAAGATTCTTAGACAAAAGATTTATTTCTGAACCATGGTTAATCAAGGCAACAATCGAGTCATCTATATCTCCAATCTTTACTAATGCCTCTGTAGTTATTTTAGCCCAATGCTTTCGAGTATAATGACTTGAAATTTTTTTCTCCTTATCACTTGGATCATCAAAACGTGTTTTTTGATTATAACTCCTTCCTCTACTTCTTGATTGTTTGTAACAATTGCCAATTTTATCTTCTTTATCCTCATATATATATATATATATTAACAATATGATTTGATCTAGCTTCATCCATTAATTGCCTCTTTCGCTTAATATTATCAATAATGACATCATGGAATTCTTTCTTTATAATACCCAATATTTTCTTCAATGTAAATTCAACTTTAGCATTGAAGACACGTTCTTCAAGCACCATCTTTAAATTTGTTGCTGCATCAATATCAGAGAGAAGTTTGTAAGCTGTTGACTTACCTTTTTCTCCTAAGTCCTTTGATTTTTCCTTTGAAGATATTGAAGCATCTTTTGTTGGTAATTCTTGTAAAGCCATTTCATAAACCTTATCTCTCCAAATTTGTCTTTTGGAAGAGTTGCCTTTTCTTGTGCCATTAAAATCTTGTCTTCTCTTTTCCTCTATCAAGACTTCATATTGATTTTTAGCAATATAGGCATGTACTGATAAAACTTCCATAGGATCCTCCCAATCTGTAGTTCTACAAATTATTGCAGCAATCCTCAACAAAGCTTCTCATGGCATCTTCTTCTTATGCATTGTAAAAATGGCAGAAGACCAAATTCTACTTAGTTCAATATTTTTAGAAAATTCTTCCTTGTCATTGTCATCCACTTTAGTACCATAACTTACAAATTCTATTACTGCAATCCCATTTTCTATCAAATAATCCTTAATCAATGCTTTCATATCGCCCTTATCAAAGTTGGTTTGGAAAAAATCACTAGTATCCTTTAATGCCACCTTTCTATCTTTCTAAAAAACAATGCCTTATTAGACTATTTCATTGAACTCACCACGATCCTTTCGAGTATGGAAATCATCATCACACCAGATGCATCTTTACACATACCCTTATTTAAAAGTGGATTTTAGATTCATTGCAGAAGTCTTCTCCTCAAGCCTTTTAAGCTTAATTTGAAGATCTCGCATCCCGCGTATAAGTTCTTTAATTCCCACATCTTCTTTCTTTGATGTAATTGTTGAAGGTTGAATAATAGGTACCATTGATCGTAAAGTAGGCATTTGAATTTTAGGTACTTGCACAATTTTTTGGATACTAATCCTGTCCTTTCTTCTTTCTCTTTTTGCAAGCAATTCTATTGCATCTTTGACTTCTTTCTATTTTGTTGTCAATCCTTCATCTTCTTCTTTATCTTTAAGAAGAATCTCCAATCTTTCTCGCAATTTCCCATCTGCTTCTTGAAGAAATAATTCAATCTTGTTTGGTCCTAAGATTATCTTTTTTACTTTTGATAATCAAAAATATTGTCTCTCAAACTTTCTTAATAATTCAGTAGCTTGCAATTTCTTGTTACGATGCTCAATCTATTTCAAAAAAGATTTCTTAATGATTCGATCAGAGTCTTCTAAGAAATATTCATCTCTTAATGCATGAGAGAATCTCTCCTAAGAGCTTCCAAATTGCTCTATAACTGATTTCACATGTTCTCTAATCTCCGACATTGTAGCAAGTTCAAATAATAAAATCATATCCCTTTCAGAGACTCAATTGAATTCCATTTCTTGCATATAACATCTTAAGTATTTAGAGATGTCATTTCCATCAAACTTCTTGACCTTGTTAACCATTGATTGCAATGCTTTGATTGCCAAAGCCACCTTACAATCCTTGCCCTGTTGCTCTTGTATAAATAATGTAAAAGCTTGAAACATATTTGTACTGTTTGGATCTAGATATATACCTTATCGACCAGAAGAAAATCCACTTGAAGCTCCACTTGAAGATCCACTTGATGTACCTCCCAAAGCTCCATCAATAATTCTAAAATCTACCTTCTTACTTTTTTGTACTATTAATTCCAAATAACCAAAATAAACTCTAACCTTCGACTCCAAACTTTCACGTCAGGTTCACCATTTATATCATATTACGTATTGTTTAGTTTAGGAATGCACCGGGCACTTGGTTGTGGAATGTAAGATTGTATTTATAAAAATGCAAAAAATCTTAATAGATTTCACTCCATGTAAGAAGAATACAATCCAATTTTTAATTTAAAAAAAAGTGTTTAAAACTAATATAAAGTACTCAAAAATATTCTTATTAGTAATCTCAACTACACATAACTCTAATTGCTTTATTACCTTCACAATAAAGTAATTTAGATTTTCTTCACAAGCCTTAATCCTAGTCAATGAGCTTCAGTAAGCTATAGCTCCTAATCTAACAATTCACTTGATACAAAAAATTTCATACAAATACCACTATAAATTATCTATATACTCAAAAAATTTCAGTTCAATCCAACTGACAAATTGTAAGATAATGCCAAAATTCTGCATTGGTGTCTCTCGGCCTCTTACTCAAAGTTTGATGCAGATATGCTAGCAACAACTTCTCCTTCTCCAACTATTAACTCTAGCTCAAACTTGTCATATAGCTTGATCTTTGCATTATCGTATTATGTGTTGTCTTGTTCGGGAATGCACTAGGCACCTGGCTGTAGAAAGTAAAATTATATTTACAAATAATCAAAAAATCCTAATAGATTTCACCTATATATGAAGAATATAATTCAAATTTTAATTCAAAAGTGTTTAAAAACACTCTTTTTAGTAACATCAACCATACATATATCCCAATAGCCTCGTTTCTTTTATAATTTAGCAATTTTTATTTTTGTTTGTAAGCCCTAATCTTAATCAATGAGCTTTGACAAGCTATAACTTTCAATTAAACCTGTCCTTTTAGTGTAAAATTTTATATACAAATACTGGTATAAGCCTTCTATATGCTTAGAAAAATTCAACCCAACCCAACTCACAAATTGCAAGAAAATGCCCAAAAATCGCACTATTGATACTCAGCCGCCAACTTGAAAATTAATGCAGAAATTCCAATGGTGATTTCTCCTTCTTCCACCATTAACTTCAGCTCAAACTTGGTATGTAGCTTGATCTCTAAGTCTTCTATCACCATGCCAAAATTTACATTGATCCAATTTGTAGATCTTTAGTTCTCATAGAAACCCTATCCAAGAATACAAGCCATCATTGTCTTATACAAAATCCAAAACACCAATATAAACCCTGACTTTGAACAATAATTGCAAAGTCATCCAAAATCCTATGGCAACAAGCTTAATGCTTCTGGAAGAAGCTTTAAGCTAGCTATCCAATCCAAAAACCCGATCTGAAAAAACCCTGTTCCTTGTCCTAGGCAGCCGTTTTTGTGGTCAAAGGTCTGATTTTGACCCTGTCCTACAAATGGCCAACCCCCGAGTATCAATCTAACTTATCCTAGGGATTTTATAGCCTGATCTTATCCTCAACTTAACCCTAGTATCAATCATGCTAATAATTTATCTTTTTTTATATTTTTATCATTTTATGGCCTTTCTAAGACAGTAAAAGAATTACTATAGCCTAGAAGGTAAAATTACTAATTAATTCTTATGTACTAGCTATTAAGTGAAGAAAATAAACTAAGAGGCTTTCATAAAAATCTTCTTAAAATATGTTGAATTCTTGTTGAACTAAGATAATAGAGTATTAATTGAAAAATCATTTTTAGTCATAGTTTCACCATATAATCATGTCACAACACAACAACGTCCTTTAACATTGTGCCAATTTTCACCTTGTTTTGACTAATAGATCTTTAGATATTGAAAAATCCTTAAACAACTTCAAACTGCTAACTTCTGGTATCTTGTCGCACTAATGGGCAAATATCTTTCAGTTATATCATTAGATTCTTATATTCTTAGCTCATCCAATCAACTAAACAGTGTCTAATTTGCAACCATAGATGTTGGACCAATTGTACAAAGCAATCAAATGTGCTAGCCCTAACTTTCTTACATAAAATTCAAATCATCAATACAAACTCTAACTTTGAATAACCATTGCTCCGTCGTCACAAACCCTATGAAAACAAACTTTTTGCCTCTAGAATGAGCTTAAAATCCTCTCTCAAACCTACTTGCTAATCTCCAAATGTCGCAAACTTGTGCCTTTGGTGGTCATTTTTGTAGCTAGAGGTCTGATTACGACCCTGATTTATATTTGGTCGTCCCTCGGGTATTAATCCAACTTATTTTAAGAATATTTAAACTTAATCCTATCCTCAATTCAACCTTGGTATCTACCATACTAACTTTTTATTTCCTTTATCCTATTTTTATTAACTTGTGGCTTTTTTAAAAGCCGTGAAATAATTTCTACAACCTAGAAGAAAATTTTAATAATTAACTTTTATCTATTAGCTATTAAAACAAGAATTAATCTAAGAGGCTTTAATAAATCTTTTCTTAAGTACCTTAAGTTTCTAATGAATCAAGATAACTAAGTATCAAGTAGAATTTATCCTTATTCATACTTTTTATTATATAAATGTATTACAACACGACACCAGAGTGCCACAATTTAGACTATATCTACCTCTAATTTTTGCACTTGAAGATGTAGTTTTATCTATGCTACGTCAAAAAAATCCACCTCTTCAATAATATAATGAGCCTTGAATTAGTCTTCTGAAGAAACATGATGATATGCATTTAAAGTTTTGAAGATTTTTCAACCAAATTTGATTAATAATGGTCCTACAATCTAATATTTATCGGACAGAAGAATCACAAGTTGGATTGGGTTGCACCTTGCTTACGGAGCAAGCATTATTATGGCTTGCTCTCTTGTTTGAAAAAAGATCACTAATTTTGAGTAACAATGAAGTTTTCATGAAAGCATTTGCAGAAGAATTTGGAGAACAACAAGGCTTGTTGGACAATAGCTAAGATCTAAGCATTACATCAAGAGGCACATTCTTTATCAATCTTTGTATTTAATTTTAGATAATTAGCTTGCGACATCAATTGAGACAAAAAAATCCTAATAAATCAATTTTATTTGAGATTAAGATATAATATGAAAGATTTGTTATTATCGCTTCCAGATCTACAATCACTTAATGAAGCCATCAGCCAAGCTATAAAATATGATAATCAATTATTTTAATATTGACAAGATCAATGTTCATGGACTTCAATAAGACAATACGCAATGCAACATATCCTTGCTACATCGGCAAGGATTTTGAATTCACACGCAAAAATAAAAGATATGCAACTTGATACATTATAATTTAAACTTCTTAGTCCACAAGAAAAAAAGCGTCAAATAGAAGAAGCCTATATTTGTATTGTGGTGAAGAAGGCTACAAGGTTGGCAATTGCTCAAAGAAATAAAATTGATATATTACCAAAACTAGGAGTATAATTGTGCAGGAAAATGATAATGTTCACCGCAATAGGGACCATGCAGCTAAACAATCCAACATTACAAAATTATTTAGGTTTTTCTCTTTCTGCTCAACCTACTCATTATTTTATAATTTTTTTATATTTTAGCCCTCAAAAGCCTCAGACAATTACTTTGTTAGATTTGGGGGCATCTCTTTGTTTTAAAGATGAGGCATTCATTAAGCTTCACAAAATTCTTCTAGTATAAAAATCCAAACCTATTCATGTAGAGGTAATAGATGGATGACTCTTATCCTTTGATAGTATCACGCATGAAACCACACCTATAAAAGTATTGTTCAAAGATTATAGAAGCCATGATAAAGAGTTTTTTGCTATTAAAGATTCTTTTGAAGAATGGCGTCATTTTTTTGAAGGCACAATGCATCTTGTGACTGTATATACAAAATTTGGAATATTTTATGTCCGCTTGGATTTTTAATTGCTGCCAAGCTCAATGGAACATGTTGCTATCTCAATTTAATTTTATTATCATCTATCACCCGGGGAAGCAATAAGGATTATTTGATGATCTATGGAGGAGATCATTTCTTCTACCAAAGGTAGGGGAGGCAACATTTGATCAACAATATATAATCTTGTTGAAACAAGAGCAATTTTGCCTCTATGCCACTATTACATTGATGCTTATTGATCCTAATTTCCTCAATGAGGTGCATGTTGTAACCACTAATGATGCTTTGGCTCTTAATATCAAACATTGTATGAGAAAAAATGCTGATAAGTTCAAATTTGTGGAAGACCTTCTATACTTTGAAGAATGTTTGTATATTCTAGAAGAACCAATACAACTGTACATTCTTCAATCTTGCCATGACTTTCCAAGTGCGGGTCACTTTAGATTTAACAAGACCTTAGAAGTAATTTCTTGAGATTTTTGGTGGCCTCAAATGTGGAAGGCAATGAAGGACTTTGTGCTCTCTTGCGACATCTATTCAAGGTCCAAAAATCCTTGACATCGCTCTTATGGACTCTTGTAGCCCTTGCTTATTCCAAGACGGGCATGGTTCTCTATTTCAATGGATTTTATTATAGATCTATCGCCAACTAATTCATTGGACAACACCTTTAAAAGTCGACTTACCAAAATGGCTCATTTCATTCTTTGTAAAAAGACTGCCTCTAAAGAAAAAATAGCAAGGCTCTTTCTCTATAATATATATTAATATCATGGCCTATTAAATGATATTATATCCAATTGAGGATCCTAGTTCATATTTAAGTTCACGAAGTATCTTTTTGAAATATTAAAGGTGGATATCAAACTTTCTTTGGCTTTCCATCCTCAAACTGATGGCTAAACAAAATGACTTAAGTAAATTTTGGAACAGTATTTACAATGTAATATTAACTATCAATAAGATGATTAAATCTCATATCTAATATTAGTGGAATTTATGTATAATAATGTTCAATTGCTGAGTTAAATAGTGTTCATGTTTCAACTTAACAAATACCATTTTATTCCAATTATGGATATCATCCAGAGTTTGATCTGTAGAATATGCCAAAAAATTACAATCTAGCAACTAAAGGATTTATAAAGCAACTTTATCAATACCAAACAATCTTGAAGCTTCAATTACAAGTAGCTCAAGATACCTACAAGGCATCTGTAAATAAATTCAGGAATCAACCACGTACTTTTTATATTGAAGATAAGGTATGACTTCTTCAACAAAATATGAAGACCAAACGGCCATGCAATAAGTTAGACTATTAAAGGTTGGGACCATTTTCTATCCAAAAATAAATTAATCCAATAGCATATTGCTTGGAATTACCATCTGCTATGAAGGTACATCCAGTTTTTCATGTCTCTTTTTTATAACCTTAGATAGAGTTGCATATTCAAGGAAGAATACAACAATATCTTGGTCATTGGTAGGGCTATGACATTAATGAATGCACATGGGAACCGACCGCAAATCTCACCAATGCACCTCAAAAGGTACAAGAATTTCATCGACTCTATCCCCACAAATCCAAACGTATTCAATAATAATTTTTTAATGAAAATTGATTTCAAAGAATACTCATAAAGAGAAGGAGAATTAAATTAAAGCCATCATCAAGATGTAGATGTGTGTTCCAAAATAGAATAGAGCGATAGAAGCAAGTTAGTCACCATATCAAACCTCTAAGAAGATTCACAAGATTCGTTTGCCACGCAAGCTTCGAATGAACCCATTGTAGTTTTTACAACCTTCAATTGAGCAAAGTGAAGACAATACATTTTAGTGCCAAGTATGACCTTGATTGGAGCCATTAGGAACAAGATCCAACCATGCAAGTCTCGATTCCAATGCTTGAATTTTAGTGATATTGCTTGAACTTGGAAAGGTGAACCTTTTTAGCCTTGAGAAGCTTCTTAGTTTGATGGTAGCTGCTCAAGAAGCATCCTAGATAGGAGTATATATAGAAGTCAAGGCTGAAGAGTTCTTCAATCTCAAAAATATATCTCTTGGAGTTTTAACTCACCTTTCTTGGTACTGTTCATGTACTCATTTATTAATTCAATTTTTTGTTTGTTTTTTTTTTGAAACCTTATTCTAGTTCAAGTCTTTTATTTTGTGTTCTTGTGCCCTTGACATTGAGCTTGGAAAGGTGAATTCTTTTAGTCCTAAGATCCTATTTGGAAGATGTTTTAAAGGCAGTAGTGAAAATTAGATCCTTGGATGGGATATTCCAATAATTGAGATATTAGCTTAAGGCCATAGGCAATTTTTTCAAGGACCGGTGGAACCTATTGCCTAAGAATGAAGAACAGAATACATAACTTCATTAATACATTATATTCTCAATTTCTTATGTATGTAATGAGATCAAGCTCCTCTTGGAACTTATCGCTAGAAAAGGAGGTGATATTAAGAACATACGCTTTAGAGCTTTACATAACCTTCTAAAATATTTTGGAAGCTTTTTGAATTAGTGAAAGTTGGTTGAGAAGCTTCCTAGTTAGTAGAAGGAGGTCAAGAAGCTTTCCAATTGGTAGATGCTGCTCAAGAAGCTCCTTAGTTTGATGGAAGGTGCTCAAGAAGCATCTTAGACAGGAATATATATAGGATTTGAGGCTAAAGAGTTCTTCAGTTTTAACAATGCATCTCTTGGAGTTCCAACTCATTTTTCTTGATATTATTTATATACTCATTTGGTTAATTCAAGTTCTTGTTGGTTTCTTCTTGAAATCTTGTCCTAATTCAAGTCTCTTGCTCTGTATTCTCGTGTCTTTGATAATAGAACATATGTACTTCTCTCTCCTATGAGTATTATTTTAGCTGTTAGATAATATAATTTTTATTAGTGTTCAAAAATATCCAATTATTAGTATTCAAATTGGTGTTCAAAAATATCCAATTAGTGTAAGAATTTTTTAAGACCTTCAAATTTTGATTCAATTTTTCATAATAGCCTTTCAAAGTGATAAAATCATTTTTTATCAAAATCTATAAAATATGCTCTAAAAATTCCTATAAAATTCTAAGTAAATTCTAAAAAGTCTTATAATATTTTTAAAATTCTAATATAAAATTTTAAAAAAACTTTATTCTATCTTGGTAAATTTTTGTAGTAATAAAATTAATTTAAATCAATTAAAAAATCTTATTTTTTATATAAATTATTAAAAGCCATAAGATTCTTTCTCTTGCTTCTTCTATCTACTTAGTAATATTTATAAGTTTATAATAAGTACTACATATGAATAGAAGACCAATTTAGACATTGATTTTATTAACTAAATATTAATTATCATAATTAAGAGAAAATACTTAAATTAACTAAGATGATTACCTCCAAGACTAATTAAGACTCCATTTTACTGAATTTTTTCTAAACAAGACTCTAATACCTTATAAGACCTTTTAAATCCTAATAAATATTTAATTAATCAAATAAACTTTTTAAATTTAATATTTTTGTATCTAAATAGTATTTTAAAAAATAAATTAAATAAAATCCACTAATTAAGATGCATTGGTGGATTCACAAATTATATCTAAAAAAATTAAAAAATTAAAAAACTAAAATGTAAGATCAAAATTATTCTTCAATCCAAATTAAAAAAATGGCCTTGTTTAAGAATTATTTTTAATACAGATTTGGATTAAAAATTATTTTAAAAAAGGCCATAAGAAGAATATATATATATATATATATAATAATTAGATAAAAAAAGAAAAAAAATTATTATAATTTTAATAATAAATTATAAAATATAATGATAAAGAATATATATTTATATATATTATATTTTTACTTTTATAATGATACTAAAAATAAGGAGTTTTAAACTAAGATGAAGAAATCACATTAAATTATAAAATAGAAGATAATTTATAATAGAATAAATATAAAAATATTATTTTATCTTTAAGATAATTTTATTTAAGCATTAAAGGATGTAAACTCTACAACGGCTTAGAATTAGTGTAAAAAAGTGTTTTAGTCATATCTTCCTACTTACTTCCAAGGTATTACAATCCATATGAAACTTGTGCATTCAAATTTCTTATTAGTTACTAATCAAATTAGTATCTCTTAGCAAAACTAATTAATTTTTTGTAAATATGACGATATAATGTTGTTTAAAATATCCAATCAATCTTTGAACCTTGCAAGGCTTTTAAATCTTATTTAAATTTTTCATTAAGGCCTCTAAGACTTAGTAAAATTATTTTTATGAAACTACTAAAAATATATTTTAAAAATCAATAAATATTTTAAATATATTTTATAAAGTCTTTTAATATTCTTAAGATATTAATTTTAAATTAAGACTAATTTATTAAACTTTATCTATTTTATATAACAATAAAAATAATTTAAATTACTAAAAATCCTATTCTTTACATATATTAATAAAAAGTGATGATTTCTTTCTTATTCTTGTGCTATCTAGTAGCAAATATGAATAAATTTTTTATAATTAATATATAATTAAAAAAATATTAATTTTATCATTAGTCTTAAGAACTAAATAAGAATGATTACAAAGAAGAAAAAAAAACATCAAAATACTTGCCCAACTTAGATAATTGCTTCTAAGACTTAGACTCTATTTCAAAGATTTTTTTATCTTATTAGAATCCTATCACCTAAAAAACCTTCTAAATCTTTGTTAATTGTTAGATTTTTTTAAAAAAAATCCTATAAAAGAATATTTTCTTATTTTAATAATATTAAAATATATTTTTTAATAAATATGGTAATTAAGATAAATTAATAATATTTATAATATTTATAAATAAATAAATAAATAACAACAACCTATATGTGGCTAAAGTTAAAAAAAACTAAATAGTTAATAGATACAAGCTATATGTAAATGGCAATTTTTATTAAGGATACAAGAATACAGAACCAAAGCCTGAGACTAGGACAAGGTTTCTAGAAGAAACCAACAAGAACTTAGATTAAATAAATGGATATACAAACAACACCAAGAAAGGTAAGTTAAAACTCCAAGAAAGCTGTTGTCGAGACTGAAAAATCCTTCAGTCTCAATCCCTATATATACTCCTATCTAGGACGCTTCATGAGCGGCTACCATCAGACCAAGAAGCTTTTCAAGCAGCTTCTACCAATTGGGAAGCTTCTTGAGCTCCTTCCACTAGCTGGGATGCTTCTTGAGCTCTTTCTACTAACTTGGAAGCTTCTTAACCAACTTTCATCAACTAGGAAGCTTTTTAATCCACTTTCACTAACTCGAGAAGTTTTTAGAATATTCTAAAAGATTTTGTGAACCTCCAAAGTATATGTTCCTAATATCACCTCCTTCTCTAGCGACGAGTACTAAGAGGAGCTCAATCTTATTACATATGTAAAATATCAAGAATACACTGTCGTAATATGTGCAATTTTGCTCGAGAATGCTCCGGGCACCTAGCTGTGGAAGACAAAAACGAAATACACAACAACAAGATCCTAACAACTCTAATAGAATCCTAAACAACTTTTATTAAATCTTAACAATATTAATCAAATTTTGATCTAATCTTTAAGCAATTATAAAAGAAAAATAAATGAATCATACGTTAATCATAATAGAAAATAATATATAAAATATTAAATTTAGAAAATACTAAAAATAGAATCTTAAAATCCCAAGTCATATCTTATTCAAACCTTAGGTCAAATCCTAATCAAAATCTAAATCAAACCCTAAGTCAAACCATGGTCAAAACCTAAGTCAAATCCTAAGTCAAATCTTAGTCAAATCCTAGTCAAATTCTAGTCAAAATCTAAGTCAAATCCTATTCAAATCCTGAGTCAAATCTTGGTCAAATCCTAGTCCAATCCTAAGTCAAACCCTAAGTCAAACCCTGGTCAAACCCTGGTCAAACCTTAATCAAACCCTAGTCAAATCTTAAGTCAAATCCTAAGTCAAATCCTAAGGCACAACCTAGTCAAAATCCTAAGTCAAACTTTGGCCAAACCCTAGTCAAATCCTAAATCAAATCCTAAACCCTAAATCCTAAATCAAACCCTAAGCAAATCCTTAAACCTAAACCAAATCCTAATCAAATCTTAAATCAAATTCTAACCAATTCAAATCAACCCTAAGGAAAATTAGAACCTCAATTTGTGCTGATAAGACCGTTGATCTTACTTTAAACTTTGTATACCTTTCAACTTCTTAGTCAACAATAAGCACAACAAATTTGAAGGAAATCAAACTTACCAAATGGAAGAAAAATCCCAAAAACTTCTCGGGTGTTGGTCGGCCTCCTTCTCCAACCTTGATAATGATCTTCTAGTGCTAATTTCTCCCTTTTTCACCATTCAATCAGTCTCAAATTACTCATGTGTATAGAAAAACAAGTCTATTACCCACACAAACAAAAATTATTCCAATCCAATAAGCAGATTGCTCAAGATCTCAAAAACCCTAACTGACCCTCAAAACTTAATTTCCAAGACCTTGACCCACTTAAACCTCAATTACGTACAACTAAATTGTTAGATTCAGTCCAAATTCACAGCACACATTAAAAACAACAATATCCAAAAACTCACAAATTTCCAGCTATAGATCTGCTTCAAAACTTTTGAAATTGCCTAAAATATCAACCCTATTTTATTTCACAGAATCCCAAGTTGCTGAAAACAACCTTGACTTTGCAATGCTATTATAAAGTCATTTTTTCTGCAAATCACTCAAAACCAACTCTTATACAAAATCCTTCAAGTCCACTGTCTAATTCCAATCTCCGATCTACAAAAGTTCCCTGGATCCGCCATAGGCACATAATTTTGTGCCTCGGGGTCTGATTTTGACCCCAGCTCATAACCGGTCCTTTCTAGGTATCTATTTCAAGATTATTGTGGTAAGTTTTTCTGAAACTTCTTCTTAATTCCCTCCTATATATGCCTATATCATTTTATTTTTCAATCTACTTTGTTTTATTTACGAGGTCTATGTTAAAGGAAGCTCATTTAAAAAAGGCACACATTTATTACTATTCCTTTACTATAATCTATTTTCTAAGATAATTTGCCAATATTTTGAACTAAGATCTTCTTCTATAATATATCAATTTGCCACACTCTTACCTAGTGTGAGTCATGTATCATGACAACGCCAGACATGAAGCGTGAGTATATTCTGCTCTTCCGCTCTTCGTGGCTAATAATGTGTTCTACTAGTCTCAAAAAATGGCCTTTGTTTATTACCTCCATTAGAATTTATTCATCCATGATTTGATCTTCATCCTTTATTGCGGCCTTCAAAACATCCTCCAAACAAAATCTCAAGACGGTGATTCACCTTTCCAAAGCCTCAAAGTAATATTACTTCTTCAAAGTTTTGAAAGATTGGGGAATCAAGACTTGCATAAATGGAACTTTCATCTCTAATGGCTCCAATCGGGTGGTCGTGTAGTAATACGACTACTAGGTGAAAGAAGTGAGGAATGATTATATTATAGAAGAGCTCAAATGAAAATATTTGAGAAAATTATCTTAGAAAAATAGATAATAGACAAAGAGGTAGTAAAAATTAAAAAGTGCTAATGCTGCCTTTTATAAAAGGGATTTCTACTTACTTTGTAAAGCCATAAAAATGGTAAAACAAAGTAGATTAGAAAAATAATTGGTATAGGTATGTTTAATAAGAAGTTAAGAGTAGGTTTTAGAGAAATTTACCTCAAAACTACAAGAGTTGATATCCGGAGAGGGCCGGTTAAGAACCTGGGTCGAAACCAGACCCCAAGGCACAAAACCGCGTGCCGACGGCGAATGGAGGGTCTTTTTGCAGATCGGAGATTGGGGTTAGGGAGTGAACTTGAAGGGTTTTATATAGGAGTTGATTTTGAGTGATTTGGAGAGAAAACGACTTTGTAATAGCTTTGCAAAGTCAGGGTTTATTTTGGCTACTTGAGATTTTGTGAAATAAATTAGGGTTGATGGTTTAGGCAATTCTAGAAGCTTTGCAGCAGATCTACGGTTGGAAATTTGTGGGTTTTTGGGTATTGTTGTTGTCAATGTGTGCTGTGAATTTGAGATTGATCTAACGGTTCGATCAAAGGTTATTGAAATTTATGTGAGTTGGGGACTCTGGAATTGGGTTTTAAAGGTCAGTTAGGGTTTCGCAGATTTTGATCAATCTATCGGTTGGATTGGGGTGAAATTTATGTGCGTGTGTAGAAGACTTAATTTCCTACATGCTTGTAAAATTTGGAAGCAGTTGAACGGTGCAAATAGGAGGTTTAGGCACTGGAATATTGGCATGAAGATTGGAGAAGGAGGCCGGCTGATACCCGAGCAAATTTGTAAGTTTTTCTTCTTCTTGGTAAGTTGGATCTTCTTCAAACTTGGTGTGTGTGTTTTTAACTTAATTGTTAAGGTGTATGAAATATTTCAATCAAGATCAACGGTTTGTTTGGTAATTATTGTGGTTCTAAAACTGCCTTAGAAATTGCTTAGGGTTTGACTTAGGGTTTGATTAGGGTTTGACTAGGGTTTGATTAGGGTTTGACTAGGGTTTGATTAGGGTTTGACTAGGGTTTGACTTAGGGTTTCATTAGGGTTAGGGTTTGATTAGGGTTTGACTTAGGGTTTGATTAGGGTTTGACTAGGATTTGACTTAGGATTTGATTAGGGTTTGACTAGGATTTGACTTAGGATTTGATTAGGGTTTGACTAAGATTTGACCAGGATTTGAGTTAGGGTTTCATTAGGATTAGGGTTTGATTAGGGTTTGACTTAGGGTTTGATTAGGGTTTGACTAGGATTTGACTTAGGGTTTGATCAGGGTTTGACTTAGGGTTTGACTTAGGGTTTGACTAAGGTTTGACTTAGGGTTTGACTAAGGTTTGACCAAGGTTTGACTTAGGGTATGACTAAGGTTTGATCAAGGTTTGACTTAGGGATTGACTAGGATTTGAATAAGATATGATTTAGGATTTTAAGATTCTATTTTTAGTATTTTCTAAATTTAGTATTTTATATATTATTTTCTATTATGATTATTGAATGACTCATTTATTCTTCTTTTATAATTTCTTTAAGATTGAATCAAGCTGAAAAATATTGTTAAGGTTTAATAGAAGTTAATTAAGATTCTATTAGAATTGTTAGGATTTTGTTGTGGCGTATTTTCTTTTTATCTTCCACAGCCAGGTGCCCGGAGCATTCTCAAGCAAGACTTCACGTATTACGACAACGTATGGTTGATGTTACTAAGAAGAGTGTTTTTAAACACTTTTGAATTGAAATTTGAATTATATTCTTTATATATGAATGAAACCTATTAGGATTTCTTGATTATTTGCAAATTTAACTTTATCTTCCACAGCCAAGTGCCCGATGCATTCTCGAACAAGACAACACGTAATACGACATAAGTGGTGAATCTGAAGTAAAAGTGTGAGGTGGAAGGTTGGAGTTTATTTTAGTTAGTTGAAAGTAATGGCACAAGAAAGCAAGAAGGTGGATTTTGGAATTATTGATGGAGCTTTGGGTGGTGCATTAAGTGGATCTTCAAATAGAGCTTCAAGTGGATTTTCTTCTGGTAGACAAGATATGTATCTAAATCCAAACATTGCAAATATGTTTCAAGCTTTTACATTAATTATGCAATATTAATAAGGCAAGGATCGCAAGGAGGCTTTGGCAATCAAAGCATTGCAAGCAGTAGTTAGTAAGATTGACCAATTTGATGGAAAAGACATATCTAAGTATTTGAGGTGTTATATGCAGGAAATGGAATTGAATTGAGTCTTTGAAAGGAACATGATTTTATTATTTGAACTTGCTACGATACCGGAGATAAGAGAACATGTAAAATTGGTTACAGAGCAATTTGGAAGCTCTTGGAAGAAGTTGTCTCATACGTTGAGAGATGAGTTTTTTTTAGAAGACTCTGATCGAGTTACTAAGAGATCATTTTTGAAATGGATTGAGCATTCTAACAAGAAATTGCAAACTATTGAATTATTAAGGGAGTTTGAGAGATAGTATTCTCGATTATCGAAAATAGAAAAGGTAATTTTGGAACCAAATAAGATTGAGTTATTTCTTTGAGCAGCTGATAGAGAATTGCAAGAAAGGTTGGAGATTCTTCTTGAAGATAAAGAAGAGGATGAAGGATTGACAACAAAATGGAAGAAAGTCGAAGATGCAGTGGAATTACTAGCAAAAAAAGAAAAGAGGAAGAACAAAGGTGGTATCCAAAGAATGGTGCAGGTACCTAAAGCTCAAGTGCTTACTTCACGATTAATGATACCTATTGTTCAACCTTCAATAATTACATCAAATAAAGAAGATATGGAGATTGAAGAACTTATACGCGGGATGCGGAATTTTTAAATTAAACTTGCAAGGCTTGAGGAAATGACTTTTGCAATGAATTCAAAATCTACCTTTAAGCAAGAATATGTACAAAGATGCATCTGGTGTGATGATGATTTCCATTCTCAAAAGGATTGTAGTGAATTTAATAAAATGGTCCAACAAGGTATTATTTTTTGGAAAGATGGAAAAGTGCCATTAAAAAATACTGGTGATATTTTTCAAACCAACTTTAGTAAAAGAAATATGAAAGCATTGATTAAAGATTTATTAATAGTAAATAGGATTACAATAATAGAAATTATAAGTTATGGTACTAAAATGGATGAAAATGGCAAGCAAGAAATTTTTGGAAATATTGAACTAAGTGGGGTTTGCTCTTCTGCCATTTCTATAATGCATAAGAAGAAGATGCCACGAGAAGCTTTATTGAGGACTACTATAATAATTTGTGGAACTACGGGTTGAGAGGATCCTATGGAGGCCTTATCACTACATGCCTATATTGTTAAGAATCAACATGCAGCCTTGATAGAAGAAAAGAGAAGACAAGATTCTAATGATATAAGAGAAGGAAATTCTTTCAAAAAGCAAACTCGGAGAAATAAGGCTCCTGAGATGGCTTCACAAGAATTACCAACAAAAGATGCTTCAATATCTTCAAAAAAAAAATCAAAGGACTTGGGAGAAAAATATAAATTAATAGCTTACAAACTTCTCTCTGATATTGAAGCAGCAACGGATTTAAAGGAGATGCTTGAAGAACGTGTCCTAAATACTAAAGTTGAATTTATATTAAAGAAAATATTGGATATTGCAAAGAAAGAATTCCACGATGTCATTATTGATAGCATTAAGTGAAAGAGGCAATTAATGGATGAAGCGGGATCAAATCATGCTATTGATGCATATATATGTGAGGATGAAGAAGATGAAATTGATAATTGTTGCAAACAATCAATAAGTGGAGGAAAGAGTTACAATCAAAAAATTTACTTTGATGATCCAAATAATAAGGAAAAAGAAATTTTGAGTCATTATATTCAAAAGCATTGGACTAGAGCAACTACAAAAGCATTAGTAAAGATTGGAGATATGGATGAGCCAATTGTTGCCTTGATTGACCACGGTTTAGAAATAAATCTTATGTCTAAGGATCTTTACATGAAACAAAAGTGGCCAATTGATATGGAGTATGGATGGGTAATACAAGCAACTAATAATATGCAAGGTGAGTTATATGGTGCTTGCCTAGATGTAAAGATTAGGATTGGTGATGTTGCAATAGAGCAAAATTTCTTTGTTTAAGATGCAACAACTTATCCTCTCATATTGAGACAACTGTATATTATTACAACTCGAATGGAAACAAAGGTACTTAATGATGGATCAGCTTATGTACGGATTTGTAGTGAAGATGGGAGAAAGACAATACAATTTTTGACTGTTCCTCCAAATCATGAATACAATCGAGAGAGATTGAGAGAGAAACCATTGCCAAGAGTTGTTGAAGAATTTACTAATTTTTGAGGAGTACCACTATAAAGCGGGATTATGGAGGTATAGAAGGGAAGGTACTCTCGCAAGATATATGTACCTTTGATGCAAGGTTTATTGGCATTCTTGAAAATGAAAGTGTTATGTATAAGAAGATTGAAGATTTAAAAAGAAATGAGAGAAAAAGATTATGTGTTATTCAAAAAGAATTGCATGGATTAAAAATATTAGAAGATGATGAGAAGGTTATTGATATTTATGAAGAAAATAGATTTAAAGATCTTTTGGAATTGATTGCATCTATTGGATTAGGTGACAATGATAAAATTATATAGATTCATTGAAAAGAAGTTTATGATATGATTGAATCTTTTCAAATACTAGAGGTTATTGTTGAAACAAAATAGAAGACAGTAGATAAGAAGGTGAAATCCATTGCTGGACCTTTGCCAAAAGACTGTAAAGAATAGACAGAAGAAGCATCGAGAGAAAAGAGCTTAAGGGATTCAAGAAATATTAGGCATAAATTTACTGAAGAGACTTTTGAAGAATTGAAGATTGGTTCTGATGGTTCTTTATTGCCAAAGAAAATTGCATGCTTCAAAGAAATGCTAGCAAAATGAGATAAATCATTTGCCTTTGAGTCTCATGAAATTAGATGTATTGATCGAAATATTCTAATTCCAATGGTTATTTTTACTATACCACATGTACCTTAAAATTTGAGGCCAATTCTAGTGGCAAGGGCGTATTTATCAAGTTTGGTAGAATTATTAAAAAAAAAGATGAGGATGAAGATTTTGGAGCCTTCTTTTGCACCATATTCTAGCTAATGATTTACAATCCCTAAAAAAAATGGATCATTGCAATTTATTCAAGATATGCAGCCAGTAAATGCAATGACTATCAGGAATGCAGGAATTGGACTGATAGTAGATGAATTTGCTGAAACATTTGCAAGAAGGGCAATCTATTTAATGGATGACTTGTATTTAGGTTATGAACAATTCCAACTTGCAAAAGAGAATAGAGACATGACAACGATGAGAACGGCACTTGGATTGGTTAGAATGTTTATTCTTCCTCAAGGTGCTACTAACTCAGTTGTGTATATGATGAACAAGATGAACAAGGTATTGGGGGATTTTATTCCTGAGAAGACTATGCCTTTTTTAGATGATGTTCCTATTAAAGGGTGCAAAGAAGATGACAAGGATGAAATTTTAGATAAGAGGAGGTCTTGTAAGTATCTTGTTGATCATATATAAGATTGTGAAAAGATATTGACTCAACTTGAGGGAGTTCATCTTACATTATCGGATATATAATCTATATTTAGAATATGAGAAGTTATTATTGTTGGACATTTATGTGGATTTTATAGAAGAAAATCAGATCCAGCTAAGGTTGATGCAATTGGGAGAATAAAAAAAGATTACAGTTCTTTAACAGAGGTGCGTAGATTTTTAGGTGCATGTGTATTCTATCGTATTTGGATTCTTTACTATATTCATATAGTGGATCCATTGTATGAATTATTACTCAAAGGCTATCATTTTAAATGGAAAGAAAAGCATATCAAAGCAATGCAAATATTGAAGAAATTATTGACGTCACCTTCAGTATTGAGAAAAATTGATTATAAGTGCAATAGACCAGTGATTCTTACAATGGATACTAGTCCAATTGCTATTGGATGGACTAAAGGTCAAGATGATTCAAATGAATATAGATTTGTAGTTCAATTTGGAACTAAGGTTTTAAGTATACGCCAACGTGCATATTCTTAGGTGAAAAGAGAATTATGTGAAATTGTTTCACTTATGAAAGTTGAAAAGGACTATTTAATTGGGGCAACAATGGTGGTTGAAACAGATTGTTTGTCCTTGCTTGGAATGATTACTAATTGTACAACCCCAGACATTATAATGTTAAGGTGGATTGCTTATATTAAGTCATTAAATCCTGAGTTTTAGTATGTTGCGGAAAAAGATAATTCCGTAATAAATATGTTATCTCAAGCAAGATATGATGGAGAAGATGAGATGATAGAGGATATTGATGATGTGGGTACAAAATTTTATTCAATTTCACAATTGAAAAAGGAAAATAAGCTATTTCAAGAAGAAAATTATGAAGGGGATTTATTGGATATTGGACATTATTTGAGCACATTAACCAAGCATACTAATTGGTTGGTTGAAAAATTTAGACAAATCAAAAAAAAGATATAGAAGTTCATATTACAAAGAGGATTTCTATGAAAGAGGACAAAAACAAACATTGGAATGCTATGACGAGTAGTAGGTATTAAAGAAGGTCAACAAAACCTACTCAAGGAATTTCATGATAGTTTATGGGCAGCGCATATAGGAATTTGGGCTACTTTTGCTAAATTGAAGGAACAATATTAGTGGAAGAATATGTATCGAGATGTAACTTCATTTATAGAATCTTATATAACTTGTCAAATGTACTCAAATATACGACATCGAGATGGTTTACATCCAACATATCCTTTGGCCATTCATTTTAAATAGATTGTGGATTTGATTATTATGTCGATGGGATTATGGCAAATGAGGTATTTAGTTTTAGCTCATGAAGATTTATTAAATGAAGTGGAAGGCAGGGCTTTAAAAAAGAAGTCTATAGAAGGGATTTGCAAGATTTTACTCGAGGATGTTATTTGTTGCTATGGATGTGTGAAAAAGATCACTACAGATCGTAGAGAACTAAATGCACATAAAGCTCTTGAATTCTTTAAGAGATGTGGGATCAAATTGTCATTGACTACGGCTTATAATCCAAAGGAGAATGCAAAGAGTGAACGTGGACACCTATCAATTATAAAAGCCTTGGTTAAAGTGTGTAATAGAAGAATAAGAGAATAGCCTCGACTTCTATCTTATGCATTATGGACTGATCAAACAACACATAGTTTGGTGACAAGATATATGCCAGTGGAATTGATGACACTTCAAAAACCCATTATGCCAATTAAAGAACATGTGCCAACTTGGAGTATACTACCTTAGAAAGAGGGATTAACAAGAAAAGAGTTGTTGGCTATTGGAATTTGGCAAGTTGAATAAAGATCGAAAGATGTGGAATTGGCATTGAAAAGATTACAAATGATGGCTTGCAATCTTAACTGATTTGTGCAATCTGTATAGCATCTACAGTTCAAAATTTGATATTGTCTAGATTATTGGATGTACTAAGTCTACACAAAAGTTTGTGATAATCTAGCAGTGCAATCAGGAGATATTTGAGCTTTGATACAAAGGATTGTTGGAAGTTGGCAATATAGGATTGAATAGGGTTTCTATGATAACTAAAGATCTACTAATTGGATCAATGTAAATTTTGGCATGGTAATAGAAGACTTATAGATCAACCTACACATCAATTTTGAACTAAAATTAACAATAGAAGAAGGAGAAATCACCATTGGAATTTTTGCATCAATTTTTAAGTTGGTGGCCGAGTGTCATTAGTGCAGTTTTTGGACATTTTCTTACAATTTGTAAAAATGTCAAATTACAAGAAATCAATCAATAAAAACCAATCAATAAAAACCAATCAATAAAAATTACTTAAGTATAAAAAAAATAAGGCAATTGGGGTATATGTATGGTTGATGTTACTAAGAGGAGTGTTTTCAAACACTTTTGAGTTGAAATTTGAATTATATTCTTTATATATGGATGAAACTTATTAGGGTTTCTTGATTATTTGCAAACACAACTTTATCTTCCACATCCAGATGCCCGATGCATTTCCAAACAAGACAACACATAATACAACAATGCTAACACTATTTTCGCTCATGAAGTAAACTCTATACTCCAATGTATACGCTTCATACAACAATGTTTGCAACTTCCGTTAAATATCCCATTCCTAATCTTTTATTTGGATCTGAATCCACAATCCCTAATCTAGTGTATCGTAACCTCAGATATAATTTTCCTGATTAGGCAGCAATAGTACCTCAATTGACCATCAGACATCTTTTTTAACCATCATGCTTCTACAATATATACAATCTATTATTAATAGGTACTCTCTCTTTCCTCCCAATTTTAAAACTCGTCTCAAATTTATGTACAATAAAGTCGTAACAAATTTCTGTTGATTTGTATGATAAATTGAATATCTATAAAATCTTCCAATTGAAGTGAACCATTAGAAAAGGCTTCTATTATTCAATACGATCTATACCAATAGACTTAGAATTTCCTCAAAAAATTGTGAAATTGGCTATCATAAAGAAATACTAGGTCATTGGATATAAAAGATTTGAGACGTAATTTACTATCATAATAATTCTTACAGCGACACTGTGTGGCTTTCATAGTTAAAAGAGCCGTAGCCCTAACTTCATCCAATTTTTTCAATTGTGCTAACCAATATTGGAGGGATGCCTTGTCACCAAGACATTCATCCAACACAATTCTTAAACTCTGAACTTCCAATTCAATTGGTAATATTGCCTCTTGCCCATACATCAATTGGAATAGTGTGGAACTGGTAGTCACTTTATACGTAGTACGATACGCCCACAAAGCTGCAAACAATTTTGTATCCTAATCCGTTTCTATACCAAACACTATCTTAGTTAAAACTTTGCACAAAATATTGTTGGTCTTTTCAATTTGCCTGTTGATCCGAGGGTGATATGGCATTATTTTTTGATCTTTGATTTCATATTTATTTGTCAAAGCTAAAATCATAGAATTAATAAAATGGATGCCATGATCACAAACTAATTCTTTGGGATATCTAAAGTGAGTGATAATATTCTCATATAAAAATGTGGCTACTATATTAGTATTATCATTTTGTGTTGCCACCGCTTTAGCCTATTTTGTTACATAATCGATCGCTACCAAAATATATCTTTTATGTCCATTTTGTGAGGCTGGTGCAATTGGTTCTACAAAATCAATACTCCATTTTTCAAGTGGTGTTTGTATCAAAATTGGTATTAACGGCATGGCAGAAGTACCAGCAGGTCTACCAATATATTGATAAGAATCACAACATTGTACATATTGGTGTGTATCAAAAAATATTGTTGGCCACTAATAATTAGCCATTAAAGCTTTTTGAATAGTACTATCATCAAAAAAGTATCCACTACAACTATCGAGGTGACAGCCTTCCAATATGATATGTACTTCACTTTGAAATATACAATGGCATAATATTCCAACTTTTCCTTGCTTATACAAAACGTCACCGATCATGGTATATAGAACACTTTTCAAAATCAAGCACCGCTTAAGTTTTTTGCTATAATTAAGTGGAAATGTCTGGAATGTCAAGTATTGAATCAGTTCACTATATTCCAGTGAAATTACATCTATAGCAAATAATTCTGCATTTGGAAGTACATCGTTGATAGGTTCATTTTTTAATATGTTGGTCAAATGGAATAAATGGTCCATATTGGCATGTTTCTTTCGTAGTCAAATATTAATTGTAAAATTAAATTCTCATAGGAGTAACATCTATTGAGCAATGCGTCCACTCAATTGAGGTTTATTAATCATATACTTAAGAGCATTGTGATCGACATAAAACACAAATGGATAACCAAGCAGATAAGAGCGGAGCTACACTAGTTGTGCGATCACCCGCCATACCTATTTGAACTACAATTGGAACTGTTGTCCCCCGCCGCCATTGAAGATGACAATATTCTATTCAGTTTCTTATTAAAATAAATATTGTCTCTCCCAATTATTTTTTTTAGACTTCCAGGCCTCTATAATTTACTATTATTATCTATAAATAATTTTATTAGTTAAAATTGAGGATAAAACAACAGATTATAAAATACGCTAAATTGGCCTTTATTGGCAAGCAATTCATGTCATTTTGAAGAACTAATCTTGCTAAAATCGATTGTATCTACTATTGAAAAAGTATCTAATGGACTACCTAATTCTTCTATGTCTCATTCTCCTTTTGTTAATGGACTCAAGAGATACATTGGACTATTTGCCAAATTATCCACAAATGCTCTTGGCAATTTCTTTAATAGTATATATGTCTAAAATATTAAAGATCTTTCATATTTTAGATATATTCGGATGTGCCAACAGGCATACAATTATAGTTTAATCCAAATTTGTCAACACTTCCTCTTTAGATTCCATTCTTGTTCGTCTTGTAATAAATTTCTTGCTTGTGCTATCATATGGCGTGAACTTCTATCTGAGAATACACTGAATATCTTGCTATGGAGAATTCACTTAAAAATTATTGGCAAAATTCCAACAAGTGATTTATCCTTAATAAAAAGGACAAATAATATAAAAATATTATAAAAAAAAAGTTGTATAGATAAAATCTTCTTATATTTAAGTAGATTTGTACAAAAGAGGTTCAAATTTCCACAAAAATCCTTCAAAACTTTGTTCACCCATAAGGACTTATTTCTTGCTAAACTTTAGAATTCAATATTTCTTGATCTAACTATTCAATTTTTATAAAATTATCTTCAAAGTATAGATAATACTTTTAAATTTTATCACAAAGAAGAATCAATTGTAAATTCACTTTTGATCATTTGATATCTCAAAAATCCTAGCAAGTGCTTAAAACCCTAGCTTAGAGACACCCGAGTACTATTTTCCTTATATCTCACAAATCCAAAATCCTAATGCCACAAAATTTTTGCATATTGTCTTGTGACTTAAACATATACACTTTTAAAACTTTTGAGCCAAAAATCTATCAAATTGCATAAGATATAGCTCAAAATGTAACCACTAATTAAGTAGGGTCACTTACTACCCTTAGCTTACAAGCACTACCTTCAACTCCTAATATCTCCTTCACTTTAGCTTAGATTTTATCAAGCCACACATAAAAAGTGTAGCTAAAAAAGTGTTCTTTTCAACCACAATCACTGATTGTTTATTGCTTTCAGTACGCGCGTGTTATCTTTAAAAGAGTGACAGTGGATAGAGTTTCAACATCCTAACTTTGAGCGCCTCTATATCTTTCATAAAAAGTCCAAATCATGCAAGATTTGCACCAAAACCATATCCAAAAATCCAAATTTGCTGACCTTATCCTCTAATGTTCAACTCCCTTCAAAAAACAAATCCTAATTCCTAATAAATCCTTGGGCAGCCTCCTTGAAGTCCATTGGGCATGATTTTTGGCCAATAGGAATAGAAACTTTTATCATTCATCTCTATTCATCCACATAGAAAGCCTAGTTATCTCCTTTCAAACTAAAAACCCCTTTCTAATCCTTTTCTTATAAGATTTACATAATATGTGCACTAAACACCAAATAAAAGAAGCAAATAAGATCGTAAGGATCACAAATGTCTAACAAAGGTGACTTAAGATATATAAAAGTTATTATCAATATAAAACCAACTTCAAAATTACTATCAAAAAGAAAAAATAAGATTGTATAAATCTTAATAATAATCTTTTTAATAGATCCCTTCTAAACTAGCAACCTAATCACATCCTATAACCAATAAATCTACTATTATAGCTTTCATTTAACTGTATAGTAAATTATACATTAAATATATATGTACAATTTTTTCACATGGTAGCTGAACCACAATACAATAGTGCTCTCTTTTGTCTTTCTTTCAAAGGACATGTTTTCTTTAGTGGGATATTTTCATTCTTATTAACCATAATCTTTCTTCGTATCTCTAAAATTGCTTCTCATTTCCAATCTAACTACATGTTTGGCTTTACTTTCGAATCCATATTAATTTTAGAATATCTTCATATATTATACAAAAAATACTTGTTTGGCAGTTAATTCCTAACATTTAAATTATTGTCAATCCTCGGCAACAATGCCAAAAATGTGGTTTATCGTTTTATTTATTCTACCAATACTGCCTAGAATAAATGTATAAAGGTGGATTCGAATACAAAGAAAGACTAAACACATGAGATACACTGCTAGGGTCATATAATTAATTGCTTCCAAACAATAGAGTCTAATGTACACATAAACGCTTTAAAATAATATTGTCTACTTTATTGGTTTTACTATTCCGCAACTAAGAGTAAACTCTGTAACACAATCTTCCACAAATTCTCCTATTATAATTTGCTGTCTTCCTCCAATCCCATAATAACAACCGACAATATTGTACTATCTCAATAGACTGCATACACCCGTTGTTGTATTACATATTATCTTATTCGGGAATGCACCGAGCACCTGGCTGTGGAAGGTAAAATTGTGTTTATAAATAATTAAGAAATCCTAATAGGTTTCATCAATGTATGAAGAATTTAATTCAAATTTCAATTCAAAAGTATTTAAAAATACTCCTCTTAATAACATCAACCATACATATACTGTAATTGCCTCGTTTTTTTTATAATTAAGTAATTTTTATTTTTCTTTGTAAGTCTTAATCCTAATTAGTGTACTTTGACAAGCTATAATTTTTAATCCAATCATCTACTTAGTATGAAATTTTGTACACAAATGTTGGTATAAACTTTTTACATGCTCAGAAAAATTTAGCCCAATCCAACTTACAAATTGTGAGAAAATTCCCAAAAACCGCACTGATGACACTCGGCTGCCAACTTGAAAATTGATGCACAAATTCCAATGGTGATTTATCCTTCTTCAATTATTAACTTCAGCTCAAACTTGGTTTATAGCTTGATCTCTAAATCTTCTATTATTATGTCAAAATTTATATTAATCCAATTGATAGAACTTTAGTTATCATAGAAATCCTATCTAATCCTAAACTACCAACTTCTAACAATCCTTTGTATCAAAGGCCAAATATCTTTTAATTGCATCATTAGATTAATACAAACCTTTGTATAGACTTAGAACATTCAAAAATCAAAATAATATTAAACTTTGAACTATAGATGCTACACAAATTGCACAAATCAGTCAAGAATGTAAGCCATCATTATCTTACATAAAATCCAAAATACCAATATAAACATTGACTTTGAATAACAAATGCAAAGTCTTCACAAATCCTATAAAAACAAATTTTTTGACTTTAAAATGAACTCAAAACCCTCTCCCAAACCCTACTTGCTGATCTCCCAAATCCCCTATAATTTGTCCTAGGCGGTTGTTCTAGTGGCCAGAGCTCTGATTTCAACCTTGTCCTATAAACGATGTCGTATGTTGTGAAGTCTTGCTTGAGAATGCTCCGGGCACTTGAATGTGAAAGATAAAAAAAAAATATGCAATAATAACTAGTCCTAATATCTCTAATCAATCTCTAAATAGTCCTTAATCAAACCTTAATTAAATCCTAGTCAATCTTAATCAAATCCTAGCAAACCCTAAAACAAATCCTAATTAAATCCTGATCAACCTAGGTCAAATCTTAACAAATCCTAGTCAATCCTAGTCAAATCTTAGCAAATCTTAATCAAATCCTAACTAAATCCTAGTCAATCCTACTTAAATCCTAACAAATTCTAAAACAAATCCTAAATAAATCCTAATCAATCTTGATCAAATCCTAACAAATCCTAAAATAAATCCTAACTAAATCCTAATCAACCCTGGTCAAATCCTAATAAATCCTAAAACAAATCCTAATTAAATTCTAGTCAACTTTGGTCAAATTTTAATAAATCTTAAAACAAATACTAATTAATCTTAGTCAATTCTAGTTAAATCCTAAAAAATTATAAAATCCTAGTCAATCCTAGTCAAATCCTAACAAATCCTAAAATAAATCCTAATTAAATTTTAAGCCAAATTTTAAGCAATTCAAATCATTCCTAGAAAAAATTAGAACCTCAATATCTGTCAATTAGATCATTGATCTCATTTAAAACTTTCTACACCTTTTAATCTCTTAGTCAACATCAAGCACAACAAATTTGAAGAAAATCAAACTTATCAAATAGAAGAAAAGTCCTAAAAACTCTTCGAGTGTTGGCCGGCCTCCTTCTCTAACCTTGATGCTGATCTTCCAGTGCTAATTTCTCCCTTCTTCACTATTCAATCAGTCTCAAATCTCTCATATGTGTAGGAAAACAAGTCTACTACCTATACACACAAATTTCATTCCAATCAAATTGATAGATTACTCAAGATTTTAAAAACTCCAACTGATTTTTAAAGCTTAAATATTGAAACCTTGACCTACTTAAATCTCATATACATACAATTAAACTATTAGATTCAGGTCAAATTTACAACACTTTAGAAACACTATTGTATGCACCAACCTACAAAATATTATCTGTAGATCTATTATTAATCTTATAGAATGCTCAAAAATATAAACCCCAATCACCCAATCACCATTTTGAATTGATTTTGGATGCAATTGATGTTTTTTGTCAAACCTCTCCTTATTTTTTTCTCTTGCTTCTTTCAACTTCTTTATAGCTACCTCAATGTCCTTAAATCTGTCAAATTCAATTGCATATAAATCCTTTCAATTCTTTTCTCACAATCCAATGGTAGTGGCAATGCCACTTGTTTAACTTTCTTGGCAATAGTCTTATACTTAGTTTCCACTTTTATATTATATCTATTAACATATTCTTTCACCTCATCATAAAATTCTATATTTTTGATGTTTTTCTTTTATATTCTTCCAAAATTGTTTATATTTTTGAATAAAATATATCCATCCCATGATAAGGTAAGAATGGCCTCATCTCTTCTAATAAGTAGGAAACCATCTCCCTTCTAGATTATATGCAGTTATTAATACAAGTCTAATGCCCATCTTCTTGTATACGCCAATATTCTATAGTCAATTATCTCTTTTATCAATGCCAATGTTTCTATTTACTTCTCATATGCAAGTAAGTTGGAAATATCTTCTTTTACACATGACCAAATTATTAGCGAGGAACAAATTTTGAAATAAGAAGACTTAATTGAAACTTCATCCACATAGCCACATACATCTTGTTTACATCTTTTGTCTTGTTCTTTTGATTCCAACCTCCATTTAAGATGTCTATATAATCTTTAAATCCATTTTCAATGTCTTTATATTTAAAGATTTTTAGATTTTCAACCTTTGAATTCCACACTACATGATAAACCTTTTTCTTATCAAAATCTAATTGTGCCCCTAATACATGTGCATTATCCATGTAACCTTGATCTTGGTCCAAAAGATTAGTACTCACAATTGACTTGATTAAAGCCATTGACTTAGTACCCTTATTTTTGATTCTATAATTTTTTTTTAGCATATAATTTTATGAAATATCTATCATTTCTTCTTGAATATATCCTTGTAAAATATTATAACCTTTTGTTATCTCAAAGCATTGTATTAGTTCATAACATTGAAAATTTTCATGGCCTTGTGAAATCTCATGCTCTTGAAAAATGTCACAACTTTGAAATAATCCTTTGTGGTTTCACCACTACATTTAGTATCATAACCTTGTGTAATTTCATAATCCCCTCCATAATGATTGTGTGAAATTTTAAAACTTCTTTCATCCAATCCATATGTGGTCTCACAGCCATATACAATTTGACTTTCATCATCATATTTGTGCATAATTCCACCACTTCTTACATCATAATGTTGTGAATTCATACAATCTTTATGATTATAACCTTGAATAGATCCATAATCCATCTCATGTGAAGGTTCAACTTTAAATTCTTCAACATAATCCAAAATATTAGACAAAATATCCTCACCTCTTTCAAATATAGAAAATATCTTTTTATCATTAAGAGATGTTCCATCCAAATTACCATCACCAACTTGTATAAACTTATTTAATGTAGAATAGCCATAGCTTCCAACTACATTGTCATTAGTGTCTAAATCCTTAAGCTCTATATTACCTTCACATTTTTGGATATTTTGGCCTTCTATATTTATAGTTTGAAAAAAATCTTTGTTATCTCCTTTACCACCTTTGGTATAAGACCCAATTTCCTTCATGTGTAAAGAATTTGTTCTTCTTTTAAAGTTTTCTATTTGTTCTTTTATTTCTCTTGATTCGAAATTTGTCCCTTGCATTGATAAAGATGATATAGAAGCCAAAGTAGAAGATTTCTTATGCCATATTACAACTCCTTTAGCTTGTGCCCTTTGTTTCTTTGCTAAAATAATCATTGCTTCTTTCAACTCCTTCCAATTATTGGCACAACCACTCTCCATAGATTCATCTGCAAGAAGTATGAAAAGCTTGTCTCCCAAGGCATCATCAAGACCATTTAAAAATAACTCTACCTTTATAGCATCCAATGATTGTCTCTTTGAGGATGAGAGTTGATAAAATTTCTTTTCAAATTCTTTCAAGAATTCATAAAGATCTATATGCATGCTTGGTTGTAATTCTATTCAATCCAAAAACTTTTACTTCATAATCCTATCCTCATTTGCATCAATAAATTCTTCTTTCAAAAGTTCTTGAAATTTTGACCATGTCTCTACACCCCCTTCAAGTAATTTCTTCACTTTTTTATAAATCCCAAGTTCAATAGACAAATAGAAGCTTAAAATCATCTTTACCTCAAGAATTTGGCATGTCTCCATCTCACATGTATAAACTTATAAAAACTTAGTGATGTTGCATCTTTCAAATTTCTCAAATTTATTGATGATTCTTTAAAATACTTTTGTGATATCCCTTTCAATTGCTTGCATCTTTTGTTATTCTTCCATGAATATACAAAAAGCCTTAAAAAATTCATTAACATTTGGCCCATCCAAAATATTCAACCTATCTAAAGAATTTGATAAAAACATCTTCCATTTTGTTCTATAATGCTCAAAAATGTCCCTTGAAATGCTCCAATAAATAACTTATGATACTTCAAAATACTCTAAGATGTCTATAAAGCTATATAATGCTCCATGATAATTTAAATGCTATTTTTGTTTTCTAAGATATTTTCTAAAGCTCAAAGCTTCAAAAAGCTTTAAAATCAACCCTCTTACCATCTTGTCCTCCTTTGCTACCTCCACTTGTTGTTTGACTTGCAACTCCATTAGAAGCTCTATCCATAGCTCCATCAAAAATATATAACTCACTCAAAGACCTTGATGACACATCCTCCATTTTAATTCACAATGCTCAAAAATGTCTTTCAAAGAGTTCTAATAAATATCTTATGACACTTCAATTCTAATATTAATCTTAGAATTCATTAACATTCTAAGATGTCTATAAAGCCATATAATGCTCTAACATAAATTCAAATGCCATTTTTGTTTTCTAAGATATTTTTCAAAGTTCAAAGCTTCAAAAAGCTTCAAAATAAACCCTCTTGCCATCTTTGTCCTCTTTTGCTACTTCTACTTATTGTTCCACTTGCAACTCCACTAGAAATTCCAATTGATGTACCATCCATAATTCCTCCTTCAACTCTCTTGCCTTCTTTCTCCATAAGTCAAATAAATCAAAAATCCCAATAATCTTCCACCTCAAGCTTTCATGTAGGGTTCACCAAATTATGTCGTATGTCATGAAGTCTTGCTTGAGAATGCTCCAGGCACCTGATTGTGGAAGATAAAAAAAAATTATGCAATAATAACTAGTCCTAATCTCTCTAATCAATCTCTAAATATTCTTTAATCAAACCTTAATTAAATCCTAATCAATCTTGGTCAAACCCTAGCAAACCCTAGCAAACCCTAAAATAAATTCTAATTAAATCTTAGTCACTCTTGATCAAATCCTAACAAATTCTACAACAAATCTTAACTAAATCCTAGTCAAACTTAATAAAATCCTAGCAAATCCTAAAAAAAACCTTCACTAAATCTTAACCAATCTTGATCAAATTCTAGCAAATCTTAAAACAAATCCTAACTAAACCCTGGTCAATCCTGGTCAAATCCTAGTAAATCCTAAAATCCTAGTCAATCTTGGTCAAATCCTAATTAAACCCTAGTCAACCTTAGTCAAATCCTAACAAATCCTAAAATATATCTTAACTAAATCTTAATTAACTTTGATTAAACCTTAACAAATCTTAAAACAAATCTTAATTAATTCTAATCAACTCTGGTCAAATCCTAACAAATCCTAAAATCCTAGTCAATCCTAGTCAAATCCTAATAAATCCTAAAATAAATCCTAACTAAATCTTAAATCAAATTCTAACCAATTCAAATTAATCCTAGAAAAAATTAGAACCTCAATATCTGTCAATTAGACCGTTGATCTTACTTAAAACTTTGTACACCTTTTAATCTCTTAGTCAATATCAAGCATAATAAATTTAAAGGAAATCAAACTTATCAAATGGAAGAAAAGTCTTAAAAACTCCTTGGATTTTGGCCGGCCTCCTTCTCTAATCTTAATATTGATCTTCCAGTACTAATTTCTCCCTTCTTTACTATTCAATTAATTTCAAATCTCTCATATATGTAGGAAAACAAGTCTATTACCTATACACACAAATTTCACTCTAATCCAATTGGCAGATTGCTCAAGATCTCAAAAACTCCAATTCACCTTTAAAGCTTAATTATTGAGACCTTGACCTATTTAAATCTCATATACATACAATTAAACCGTTAGATTCAGTTCAAATTTACAACACCCTACAAACACTATTGTATGCACCAATCTACAAAATATCATGCGTAGATCTATTATTAATCTTATAGAATGCTCAAAAATATAAACCCTAATAAATTTTACAAATTCAGAGTCTGCAACAATACATATTATCTTACAAGATAAGAGATTTTTTACTATGAATGAATTTTTAACTTGGCAAATTAGTATTACTTGAGGGTTCTATTATTAAATACAAACATGCAATGTTTGCTTCTTTTGCACCTTGGAATTTAATCAGCTACCAAGATGTATGTGCCAATGATTTTCATCTCTTGATTATCATTTTAGATGAATGAGAGGCTTTGCTTCTTGCAAAGAATAATAAAATTATTGAAAAAGCCTTTGATGTGGCAAGTAGCTTATACCAAATTGCAATCTATTCTCTAATTATATCTTTTTTTATATTGTCTACCAATAAGAATCATGTATTTTTTTTTTGCATGGACGATTGGAACATCTAGGATCTATGTTATTCAAGAAGATAATTCCGTGTTTAATTGGACATAATTTAAGACCTATAGATGCAGATTCTATGGAATTATGTCAAGCATGTGTGCAAGGCAAAATGATTGTCAAGCCTTCAATTTGAAAATTCTTGTGAGAATTACTGCCAATATTTGAGCAGCTACATAGAAATATTTGTGGTTCTATTAATCCATTCTTTGGCTCAACTTGCTATTTTCTAATCTTTATTGATGCATCAAACAAACAATCACATATTTCATTTCTATCAACACAAAATATGGTGTTTGCTAATCTTCTTTCCATGTTTATTTGTTTCTAAGTATATTTCCTTGATTATTCTATCAAAACATTGTGCATAGATAATATTAAGAAATTTGGATCAAAATATTTTAAAGATTATTGCATTGCAATAATAATTGAATTAACATATTGTGTTCCATATAAACATGCACAAAATAGACTTGCAAAGTTATTTATCAAGTATATCCAATTCATTACTTGACCACTTTTCTTTTAGAAAAATTTACCTGCATTTATGAGGAGCCATGCAGTTTTACATGCTATAGCATTAATCCACCTTTGTCCTTCCTCTTTTGATATTACTTCATTGCAAGAATTGCTTTTGGACCGTGTTTCCAATGTCTTTCACCTATAGATGTTTGATTGCCGTGTGTGGATTCCAATATTAGAATCCCAATGGCTTAATATTAAAATTTACTAATAAGAAGGTATATATGTTGGATTTGATTCACTAAGTATTATGCATTTTGTCAATCCATCAACTAGTATATTATTACATGTATGTTTTATTGATTGCCATTTTAAAAAAGATATTTTTCCATCTCTTTGAAGAAGAATTATTGATCAACAAAGTATTGTGGTATTTATATTTAAAGTGCCAAAAATATTCACAATGAATCTCAATCCTAAAATATCTCTAGCTAAAATTAAGGTTGCCAAGATTTTATATTTGAAGCAGATCATAGACCACACATGTAATGGCTTTAATGATACACCACAAATTATTAAAGTTTCTATCAATGAGACTCAAAATATACTTGCTTGTATTGCAATGCCTCAATTTTCCATACCAACAATGAAAAAGACTTGTAGGCCAAATAAAACACTATGTAAAAAAATGACCATGATAATTATTGATCTTGTCAAAAATAATATTATTTTTGCAAAAATTACTATCAACCTTGCAAGGACATTAATTATTGATATTCCATCAATGGAAACTATTCCTTCTATTCTTACAAGAGAGATCCTTGAGATTGAAAGGAATAAGACCAAATTGAATACAAAATTATCTATTCTATACTATGATATAAATGATATTTGGGACAAACAATCTACTGCAATAGATGAAAATTTTGCATGCATAATTACAGAAGCTATTTCTTGTAAGGAAAAGGATCTCAAATCTAAAACCATTGAAGAAGCAATGTATTATATTGGCTGATTAAAATGAAAAGCTACCATCAAAGAAGAATATATTTCTTTGTGCAAGAAGAAAGTTTTTGGTTCAATTGTGGACACTCTTATTTCTTGTCCTTTAGGATAGAAGATAGTATTGGTGTTCAATTGTAATACTTAAGGTCACATAATCCGCTACAAAGCTTGTCTTGTTGCATAAGGCTTTATTCAATAGTTTGGAATTGATTGTAAATCCACATATTTTTCAATTATGGAATCGATCACTTTTTGATATATTATCAGAATGTTAATATATATTGACTTTAAAATGCATCTCATGGATGTAATAATTATTGATCTATATGGTTCTCTTAATATAGATATTTATATGTAGATACCACCTCAAATAGATGTAAGAAACTTATAAAGTCTTGTTCCAAGATGACACTATGGTGTCAAATTACAAAAGGCCTTATATGGTTTGAAACAATCTGGACATATGTGGTATCAGCACTTGCAGAACTACTTAATTGCAAATAATTTTGTAAGTGATTTATTCATCCCTTGTCTTTTTATCAAACAAGATAAAAGCAAAATCATCATCATTGCAGTATATGTTGATGATCTTAACCTTGTAGGCATTAAATCTGCATATATTGCACCTACTAACCTCCTTATTTGTGAGTTTGAAATAAAAATGCTAAAAAAAATAACTTTTTGTATTGGTCTTCATGTTGTACATCTAAAAGATAGTAGCATTTTTTTTTATCAATTAGCCTACACTAGACAAATCTTATAGAGATTCAATATGATTGATGCCTATCTACTTTCAATATTAATAGTTAGTTGTGGCCATGATGGAGATAATCCCTACCACCCTTACAAATAGAAAGAAGAACTATTTGGTGAACAATATCCATATCTTATAGCAATTGGAGCATTTTTATATTTGGCCACATTTATAAGATCAAATATTGCATTTATAATTAATATTCTTACAAGACACAATGCACATCCAATATTACAACATTAGAATGGCATTAAGTATCTTGTATATTACTTGAAAAGTAATAAGGACATGAAATTATATTATTCAAGATCTGTAGATTCCAAATTGATTGGATATATTGATGCTAGCTATAAATCTGATCTTACTACAACTAAGTTTCAATCACAACATATTTTTTTACAGTATAGAGCTATAATCTTTTAGAAATCAGTGAAACAGATTATAATTGCAATATCATCCAACCATAGAAAAATTATTGCCTTACATGAAGCATCTCAAAAATACATCTAGCTGCAATCAATTAATAAGCTTATCTGGATAACATGTGGGCTTTTATATGATGATTTTCCAATTGTCTTATATAAAGACAATAGCGCTTGTATTGTGTAGATATAAATTGGTTTCATCAAAGGTGATAGGAAAAAACATATAGATCTAAAATATTTTAATTATAGCCATAACTTGGTAACCAAAGGGATGCTTGAAATCAAAAAAATAGCATTTGCAGATAACCTTACTGATCTCTTCACTAAGGCTCTTCTATTATACATCTATTATTGTCTTGTCTATGGCATTTGTATATGACAACTTACTTTTCTTGAACAAAAAAGCCAATGAATGTATTAAAGAAGGAACTACTTAAAATAATTGAATAAATATTTTTCATCCATCTAATGGATTTTTTAATTGTTGGATTTTTACCATAAATATGGATGAAAAATAATGTTGTATTCTTTTTTCCTTCATTTGTGGTTTTGTCTTCGACTATGGTTAGGTTTTTCCAAATAAGGTTTTAATGAAGCAACAATTGTAGATCTTGCAAGATTACAAAAAAGTATAGATCATAATTCTATACAAATTTTGTATTATGTTGAACAAAGAAGAGTGTTAAAAGTATTTAATACAACCACCTCTCTATGCCATTCATTGTAATAAACAATGAATATTGTAGCTATAGTGTCAGAATTTAGTAGAGAGCTATTATTTATCTTCTTCCCTTCTCTATGTATATAATACACAACCACTACAGACAAACTTGAAGCTCTCTCAACTCCTCAACATCTCTCTCAACTCCTCCTCAACATCTTTTTCAATTCTTTCACATAGAATGGAAATAGAGTCCATTAAGAAGTTTGTCCTTCTAGGGTGGAAGTGTCATATGCACAACAACAAAAAATCAAAGGATCTTAGTTGGAATTTGGGCCTTAAAATCCAATAAACAAAGAAGAACAAGAAAATAAGGCATTTGGCTATAATTCAATATGTTAGAATCCAGCACACAGGTTGACCACCAAGGAATTCTCTCATATTGAGGAAGTTTAATCGCTAGGCAGCTTTAAGCTTCTGACACTTGTTTGATTGGTTTTACCCCTGTATATATTGTTTAAAACATAATCACAAACACAAACACAAACACAGATGTATGTGTGTGTGTATATGTATATATATATATATATATAATAATAGTATGTTTGCTATATGTTAATTATATAATTCCTATTCTAAAACAGTTCGTGCCAATCACAAAGAGCGAGATTCAAACCGAGGTAGAATTGTGTTAAACTTGGAACTAATCGCATGAGTCTTATGTTCCAGGTATATTTCATCTCATTCACCCTATCTCATAAAAATGATGCATTTGTATATATTTATATATAGAAAACGATCCAGGGTGCACAAGGTTTAATTGTCTTTGAACAAAGTTGCAGTAGCGAGCTCAAGCCACACAAAGCAGTTAGAAGCGCCGCGGTGGATATGGATGCCGCTGCCTCGGAGCTCTCCGGGAACGCTGTCCTAGCAACCTTGTTCACAGTTGTGGCTAGATCCGCTGCCGAAATTGTCCCCTAGAGATGCTGATTGGTTCTCAACAGCATGTGCAAATTGGCACCAGAGGTGTGGAATTAGCACTACGCCGTTAGAGAGTGTGTGGTGAGCAGAGAAGACGGAGGCGAATATTCGGTGCGTCAGTGAGTCGTCCCAGGTGTGAGGCAGACTGGATAACGACGAAGACGACGACGACGATGACGGCGCCGGCTAGTGGCCACGGCGGCGTCTGCCGCATCGCCAATCAGGACGGCACCATGAGGTCGCATTCCAAGCTTTTGGGGGCCGCGAAAATCCGATTCGCGGTGTCTGAGGCTGGCCAGCTTGTGGCGCAGATCGCTTCAGACTATTTCTGCACACTTATGGAAAAGGAAGTAGGGGAAAAAAACGCCGCTGCCTCGGTGGGGGGTGCGTCTGCTTGTGGCGTTGAACTCACTTGCGAGCTCCGCCACCTCCAGATATCGAGACAGGCTCTGCAGTTCTGGATTGAGATAGAGATTGGGCTTCGACCGGGCCTGCTCGGCTCAGTTCTGACGCCGGCTCGATGAGAGCGGTATCGTGATTCCCCTCTTATTTAAGACGGGGATATGTGGTGATCAGTGTCTCATACTATGGACTCTGGAGGCCTGTCAGTTGGGGATAAGCGCCACCGAGGTCTTTACTATACAAAGAGTAATTAGGGCTGCATGCCGTTGAGATTCTGTCCCAGCTTACGTACAACCGAAGAGCACAATTGGTTCCATCGGTTGAGGTAAATCAGATGGATTGGGTCACACTGATCGGCAGCAAATATCAGGTAAAGGAAGCCTTTCAATGTCGATCCTGAGAACAATAACCCGCACCCTAAGTTTGTAGTTTCTTTCCTGGATCCCATCTTCAGAGTTCACAATTTTGGCGTCTTGTTTGTTGCTGCTCGGCCTCGACCCTGCACTCATGCACGTTGAGGAAAGCGTAAAGAACCTCAAACTGGCAACACAAAAGCCCGAATACGCTTGGCTGAGATGATACGTTTCATCTGAACGCTGTCATTGACAAGCGACATACTTTGAATCCTATCGAAAAACTGGATGCGAATCTTTTCTACTATCTGCTAAACTATCGATAATGGGCCATTGCGGTTCGGAAGCCAAGGATGGACGCATCCAGGGCCAACAAATGAGGCTTCAACCTGGTGCTTCGATTGAGCAATCAAGCAATAAACTGAATGAGAGGCAAACCCACTTGTATCGGTAGAAATGCTTTCTACACAAAAAATTTGATCCATTTCATGCATCGACTACATCTAACATCGTGAGTCCGATGCTAGTTGACTTACTGTGGTAAAAACACAGGCAAAGCCGACATTATGTTTCGAATCAATCACTTCGATACTATTTCAGAGAATGACTTAAGATTCGATTGCAAACCTGCACGACGGTAAAAATTCTTCAGCACTCATGCGTACAAATGGCAATGATAGCCCACAACATCATGTTACTATTATTGAATCTCCTAATTCTGTACCGGTAGTGGGATCTAGAAAACATACTCATGGACCATTTTGAATCGTCATTTCTTGTACAAATCTTCTATTTCTGTGTTTGTTTTCTAACCCAGCTTTGTTTTCTAACCCAGCTTTGTTTTCTAACCCAGCTTTGTTTTCTAACCCAGCTTTGTTTTCTAACCCAGCTTTGTTTTCTAACAGCTTTGTTTTCTAAGCTTTGTTTTCTAACCCAGCTTTGTTTTCTAACCCAGCTTTGTTTTCTAACCCAGCTTTGTTTTTTTCTAACCCAGCTTTGTTTTCTAACAGCTTTGTTTTCAGCTTTGTTTAACCCAGCTTTGTTTCTAACCCAGCTTTGTTTTCTTTTGTTTTCTAACAGCTTTGTTTTCTAACCCAGCTTTGTTTTCTTTTGTTTTCTAACCCAGCTTTGTTTTCTAACCCAGCTTTGTTTTCTAACCCAGCTTTGTTTTCTAACCCAGCTTTGTTTTCTAACCCAGCTTTGTTTTCTAACCCAGCTTTGTTTTCTAACCCAGCTTTGTTTTCTAACCCAGCTTTGTTTTCTAACCCAGCTTTGTTTTCATATTACATTCTGTACAGTTGCACATAACGGATCGCTTTTATTTTCGCTGTGCCAAACAAACTAAAGAACTCCCCATTCTGATTTTCACTCATGACAACCAAATGCAATGGCAAACACCACCAAAACCCCACTCCCCACCACCACCCGACATATCCACACACACACACAAACCCTGAAATGATCAGTCTACAAAGCCATAATGGGCACTCACATATAATATCTTCAAAGTGTCACCACACAGTGTAACTTGCTAGTCATTGATGTGCCACATTATGCTAAAATCCCACTTGATAATTCATTTCATGATCAACACTAAAACTCACAACACCACAAGGTTGCATTAGAGTTCGCAATTTACTAAACGAAGTACCACATAGATTCTAATCAAAACCTGTTTGATGACATCTATGATCAGTTGTTACATTTATTTATTAAAATTTCAAAGCTATGTACTCTATGGGAGCACATGCGCTTACAAGACATCCACAAAACACACACCTACGACACATTTTTTGTATGGAATACTGTAAGTAAAACTGATCCAATCAGAAAATGTGGATGTGGGTGGTTTCCATGGAAACTGCACTGGGACTGGATCGACGCTGTTGCACTAGGGAATTCACCCAAGTTGTCCAGTATTAGGTCTTGATGATTCTAAAGCAACAGAAGGAAAACACTGTGATGCATGGCGGAGGAGTGAAAGATTTGATGAACGGTGTATGAAACTTTGAGATGGGAGGATGTTTCAGATGAAATCTGGTGTCTTGGATTTGGATTTGCATTTGCATTTGATAAAATTCTGGCAGCAGCCGGCCCTGCATTTGATCAAGTGCAGGAGGAGCAAGGCATCTTTCAACACAGTGACACAATGGTGATGGGATTGGTGAGCAACATCTGAAGGATGCAGGAACAAAGTCAACACTGGTTGGTGAATTTGTTTGATGAATATGAATGTGGTAGGCATTCCAATTTGTTTTTAATGGTGACTTACAGTATGGAGTACTAGCAACAAAATGAACAAGGAGGCCCTCCCAGAGCTGTGGGGAATGTTGTTTTCCATGGCGTGCCCCTGAGCAACGGCGTGTTGGTGACAAGGCAGGATTATCTGGGACGGAGGTCTGGTTGAGGGAAGGCTTCGAGCCCCCACCAAACAGTGGCCGGGGCTGAAAAGGCCGTTCTTCACCAATGAGAAGAAAAACCGAAAGGGAAGTAGGTGAACCAATCCGTGTGTCAGCAGTGGGGTTCGAACCCACGCCCCCTTACGAAGACCAGAACTTGAGTCTGGCGCCTTAGACCACTCGGCCATGCTGACTTGAGCACCCCTTCCTGTCAGTCTAGCATCCGACTAAAATATTTAAATCGTACATACCGTTCCTTCAGAGGGGACATTGTACAAGCGCTATATTGGCAATCAGCATTCCCCAACAAATACTTTGTATGAAGGTGGCTGATATTAGAACTTTGAATGGCGCAGTTTTTCAAGGAAACCTATCCCACGAAGTGAGGAATTCCACTCCCACCTCAAAAAATATAGTCATCATAGGGTTTTGGAATGATTTGGCATCACAATGTTGGAATACTTACAATCTAAGTTTTTCCATGTTGGGTTGGGCACAGCTTTACTCAGCAAAATTATGACACGTGCTCATTTTTGGTTTGTGGAAATTAGAGACATGGATCCAACATGATCCAAGTGGTTTAAGTTTGATGTGATAGTCCAAAACCAACAAAGATGTGTTAATTTGTTGAAAGAAAACAAACAATTTTATTCATTTTTCTATTCACTTTTTTGAGATTTGATAAATTCAAGGCCTTTTTTTTTTCTTTTTTTTTTCTTTTCTTTTTTTTTTTTTTTTTCAGTGAGTTGATTTTTTTTTTTTTTTGTTTTTTGTTTTTTTTGTTTTTTTTGTTTTTTTTTGTTAAATTTAAATTAAAAAAAATTCCCTTTCATATATATATATATATATATATATACACATTTCAAACCTTTATTCTTATCTTTTTCAAAGTAAACCAGTAGCAAATACTGATTTGGTACCCTTTGATGATGATGAAGATTTTTTAATTTTTTTTAACTAAACACATAGGTAGTTTCAGTGTTTCATACTAACAAGGTTTAAAAAAAAAAAAAAAAAAAAAAAAAAATCTCTCCTTAAGTTTATTTGTGAGTAGAATGCCAAGTCAAATCCGAAAAGAATAATAAAATAAATCAATCATAAAATCTACACAACATGTTTCATCTATTTAGCAAGGTGTAGTTCTTTTTTTTTTTTTTTTTTGGTTGATGCTTTGAGACTTTTGCTCTTTCACATGTATCACAAGATTGGATAAATATTTTTAGATTTATTTATATTTTGAATTCCTTTACATAATGAAATTATATAAGTATATATATATATATATATATATATATATATTATAAATAAAATTTAAATTTATTCTATTTAGATAACAAATTTGTTAGTGTAGACAAAGTAAAGATAAGTGATTAGTTAAATTTTTATTAACTTATTTTGTATTATAGAATGATTTGGCATTTTTTATTAAGAGATTTGATAATATAAGTACATACAATATTAAAAATAAAATGTGACCTTATTTGATATTTTTGTTTACAAAAAAATATTGTAAAATAAAAAAATATTTTAAGTAAATTCTATTATAATAGAAGAAGTATTACAAATCATTAACAAAAGAATGGTTATAGTTTATAAAATTAATTTTTTTTACATGTAATTAAAAAAAAACTTAGATTGATTTGTCTAATATTTTTATTTAAAAGAATAATTTTTTAAATTTTTTATTAGTATAAAGTTCTATATTTAAATTATTTAATTTTTAATAGTAGAATCTATAGTTTGATCATTGAAAGAATGAAAGTAAAGATAGAAGGGATAATTGTAAGATTTAAATAGAATTAGAATAGTTATTTTTAATTTAAAGAAATTAGAAAGTCTTGAATCAAAATTGAAGTATAAGAAAGATGTTGATAAGATTGATGATGACTTTAGTCTTATTTCCATATATATTGGATATCAAATTTTTTTTGTAGAAGTTTCTTAAGATTAATGAGATTTGTAGCTTAATTGTCAAGTTCTAAGCTACTTCCAATATAACTTCTTAAAAGTAAGAAACTTATAGGTATAAGTTTTTAAGAGCTATGTGACATATTTACAAAGATCTAAATATCTTATTTGTGTCTAAATAACTTCCTTGAAGCTTCTTAGTAAAGATAATATCTATTTAATATATTTCTACCTATTTCTATGTACTTTGATTTGTTTAAATAATATAAATATCTCCCTTCCTCTCTTCCTCTTTCTTCTAGGAGACAAGTTCTATAAGAAGTGCTTAAGTTATTTTATAAGTTAATGAAGTCTAAAGTTTTTAAAATAATATTAGCAACAATCTTTGATCTATGTTTTGTACAAAGATAGTTGATATGTCTCTTGATTTATTGATAATATTTCATGTTATGGCAAGAAGACTATCCTATATTTGATCATTATTGAGGCCTTCATGACTACTTTCAAACATCACTTTTACATACCATCAAGCATTGTATCCACCTCCACTAATATTCATAAGCATTGCAAGTGTCTTCTAAGATCATGGTACTATACATGTTACCATGTTATAATACAACTATTAGGTGAAAAAATAAATAAAGATCAATTCTTTAAAATAGCCTAATTAAAAATTTAGTAGAAAGTTTTTTTTAGAAATTATAAGTAGTAGCTAGGAGGAAGTAAAAATTTTAATATTTATGTTATTTTTTTTATTAAAAAGACTTCTATTTATTTTATAGATCCATAAATAAGATAAGAAACAATAAAATAGATATAAAATCATTATAAATAACTTTTGGATGAAAGATAAAAGTAATTTATAGAAAAAATTATCAAAAAAAGATTAACATAATACCTAAGAAACCATTTGTGAAACATGGTCAAAATCAGAACTTGAGATATAAAAATGGGTATCCAATATAAATGTGGATTTTTGTTTTATTGATTGAAAAGTGGAATTAGAAAAAAGACATTAAGAAGATTTTATGTGTATTATATTTGTGCAAATTGGATTTATAAAGACTTTGTGAGAGCTAAGTAAAAGCAAGGTTTTATTTTGATAATATTATTTTAAAGCCATAAATTAGAATCTATATTTTGGATAATATTATAAACTTTGTAATAGATCTATGGTAGATTTTTTTAAAGATTTTTACATATATTTGTATTAAATATATTTTTTGAATTTTAACTTATTTAATTGGATAAATTTAAGATTATTAAAATTCAAGTGTGTTAAAGTAGGGATAGTTGGAGTTTAAAGGTCAATAAGAATATTAAAAATTTATAAAGATCTTCTAATTAGATCAAATTAAAATTTATAGGAAAATAATTGATATAAAATTTAAGATCCACAAAAATTTTGAAAGCAAATTTTTGGTAGAAGAAGGAGATTTTGCTACTAGGAGTTTGACATCAAAATTGAGGAAGGAAATTGCCCAATACTTAGGCAATTTTTTTTTAATCTTTTCTCTCAATTTGTAAATTGAATTTCTATCAAAAATTAACTAAGAAATTATCTAGTTTAAATCTTATACTTGGCACCAAGGATTTTAATTAGATTTGATAGGATTTAAAACCTTCTAGAATATTCTAGAAGCTTTTTGAGTTAATGAAAGTTAGTTGAGAAGCTTCCTAGTTGATGAAAGTAATTCAAAACTTTTTTTAGTTAATGGAAGAAGCTCAAGAAGCTTTTTAGTTAGTAGAAGGAATTTAAGAAGCTTCCCAGTTAGTAGAAGGAATTTAAGAAGCTTCTCAATTAATAGAAGTTGCTATAGAAGCTTCTTAGTTTGATGGAAGCCGCTCAAAAAGCATTCTAGATAAGAGTATATATAGGGGTCGAGGCTAAAAAGTTCTTTAGTCTCGACAATACATCTCTTGGAGTTCTAGCTCATCTTTCTTAGTGTTATTTGTGTATTCATTTATTTAATTCAAATTCTTGTTGGTTTCTTTTTAAAACCTTGTCCTAGTTCAAGTCTCTTCCTTTATATTCTTGTGTCTTTGATAATTTGTGGAGACTGACTTCATCTTTGATATCAAAGTTGGATCTTTCTTATTAGAAAGTGGATTATTTCTCTACTCAAAGGTATACTAGCACTTTAAAAGTTGCAGATTATCCTCCTCTAAATTGATATTTTCTTCATCATAATATTAGAGCTTTATCCTTCTTATGAGAGAGTGGATCACCTCTCTCCTTGAAGGTCTTAAAGCATTTTAGAGGTTGCAGATTATCCTCCTCTAAACTGATATTGTTTTCTTATAGATTCATTTTTTTTTTTTTCTCTTAGAATGGCTGGAGGTCAAGACATTAGTATGACCAAATCTTTTGAGTTTAAATTAGATGCCATTATAAATACTCTTATTACTTTATCTATTAGGATTGTATAGATTGAACAGGTTGTTACAAAATTTTGTAACGATGCAACATCTGGAGTGCCACAATTTAGATTACATCCACTTCCAACTTTTACGCTTATGGATGCAATACTACCTATGCTATGGCAAAAAAATCCACTTATTTAATAACGTAAGGAGCCTCAAGTTAGTCTTTTGGAGAAATATAATGATATAAGTTCAAAGTTCTGAGGGTTTGTCAACCGAATTTGATTAATAACAATCCTACAACGTGATACTTATGTGATAGAAGAATCATGAGTTAGATTAGTTGGCACCTTCTTTACGGGACAAGCATTATCATAGTTTGTTTTTTTGTTTCAAAAAGAATCACTAATTTTGAATAACTTTGAAATTTTCATGAAAGCATTTAGAGATCATGACAAGGCTCATTGGACAACATCTAAAATCTAAATATTATGTCAAGGGGCATGCTCTGCATCAATATATACATCCAATTTTAGATAATTAGTATACGACATCAATTGGAATGAAGAAGCCCTAATGAGCCAATTTTATTAGAGATTAAGAGATAATTTGAACGACTTATTATTATTGCTTTTGGATCCACAATCACTCAAAGAAGCCATTAGCTAAGTTATAAAATATGATAATTGATTATTTCAATGTTGACAAGATCAATGTTTATGGGCTTCAACAAGATAACATACAATCCAATATATCTTTGATATATTAACAAACGTTTTGAATTCACACTTAGAAGTAGAAGATATACAACTTCATACAATATGATTTAAATCTTTTAGTCTACAAGAAAAGAAATATCAAATGGAATAAGATCTATGCCTATATTATCGCAAGAAAGGCCACAAAGTTGGCAATTGCTCAAAAAAACAAAATTGATACATTACCAAAATCAAGAATCTAATTATTTAGGAAAACAACAATGTTCAGCCACAGTAGAGACCGTGTGGCTGAACAATCTAACCTTACAAAATTATTCAGGTTCCTCTCTTTCTGCTCAATCTGCTTGTTATTTTATAGTTCCTTTGTTTTTTGGCCCTTAGAAGCTTTAGACAACTACTTTGTTAGATTTGAGGACGTCCGCTTGTTTCATAGATGAGATATTCACTAAGCTTTATAAAATTCTTCTAGTACAAAAATCCAAACCTATTCATATAGAAATAATAGATGGACAATCTTTATCTTCTTATAGTATCACCTATGAAACTACACCTATAGAAGTGTCATTCAAAGATTATAGAAGTCAGATTGAGTTCAACATTATTAAGATTCCTTCAAATCCTATTATTCTTGGATTGTCTTAGTTGAAAAAGCATAATCCATTTATAGATTGGAGGTCACAAAGAATAATATTTCTAATAAAGATCTTTACAAAGAAAATTTATAAAAATCTACAAATTGATAAACCTTTATTTGTTAAAGCAAGGACTTTTATAAGATTGGCCAAAGAAGGTACACTATTTGTTATTTATGCCACTCTAATTAAAGAAGATATGACTTCATTGAAAAGTATTTTAAAATAATATAACAAATTTCAAGATGTTTTTTTTTAAAAAAAATATTAATATATTATTGAAGCACGACCATATGATTGTACTATACATCTTCAAGAAGAAACGCAACCACCTTTTGGTCCTATCTATAATCTTTTTTAAAATGAGCTTTTGATATTGAAAGATTATATTAATGAAAATCTTGCAAAGAACTTCATCAAGCATTCAAAGTTTCTAACGAGTGTATCTATATTCTTTGTGAAGAAGAAAGATGGTTCCTTGAATTGTCGTATGAAGTGTTGTCCTATTTGGAAATGCACCAGATACTTGGTTGTGGAGGGTGAAGTTGCGATTCTCAAATACCTAAAAATCCTTAATAGGTTTCACCCGTATAAGAAGAATGTGATTGAATATCAATATAAAGTACTTAAGTCAATATAAAGTGCTTAAAAACACTCTTCTTAATAACTTTATCTACATATAAATCTCAATTGCTTTGTTGCTTGTCACAATCAAGCAACTAAGATTTCTCTTTATAAGTACTAGTCTTATTTAGTGAACTTTAATAAGCTATAACTTTTAATTTAACTATCAACTTGGTGTGAAACTTTGTATACAAATGCAAATATAAGTCTTCTATATGCTTAAAAAGTTTCAATCCAATTCAACTTACAAATTGTGGAAAATCAACCAAAATCTGCACTAATGTCACTTAGCCGCTGGCTTATAAGTTGATGCAGATATCCTAGTGGCGAATTCTCCTTCTCTAGTTGTTAACTTTAGCTAAAATTTGGTATGTAGCTTGTTCTTTAAGTCTTCTAATATTGTGCCAAATTTCATTGTGATTCAATTAATAGATCTTTAGATATCATAGAAATCCCAAACAATCTTAAACTGCCAATTTTTGGTACCTCTTTGTACTAAAGATCACATAAATCTCAATTGTATAATTAGATTGTTACAAATTTTTACTTAGTCTTAGCACACTCAACTACCCACATACTACCAAATTTGCAAATATAGATGTCACTTCAATTGCACTCAATAGCTAAAAGTGCTAGTCTTAACTTTATTGCATAAAAACTTAACCTCCAGTACAAACCTTGAATTTAGATAGCAATTGCTAAGTCTTCCCAAATCCTACAAAAACAAGCTTCATATCTCTGAAACTAGCTTAAAGCTAATCCTCCAACCCTAGTTGCCAATTTCTAAATGACTTGACCCCCTTGCCCTTGATGGCTAATTTTATGGCTAGAGGTTTGATTTTGACCTTGTCTCATACATGATGTTGTATAGTGACACGGCCATTAGGTGAAAGAGAAAAGGAATAATTATAATATATAGGAACTCAAATAAAAATATTTGAGCAAATTATTTAAAAATTATAGATAATAGAGAAGAAAGTAAAAAAAAGTTAAAAGGCTAATGCTGCCTTTTTATAGGAGAGGCTTCTATTTATTTTGTAGGCCCATAAATAAGGTACTACAAGGCATATTAGAAAAATAAATAATATAGGAATCATTAGAGAGGAGTTAAGAATAGATTTGAGAATATTTTATCTCAAAAATCTCAGAATTGATACTCGAAGAGAACCAATTATGAGTCTGGGTTGAAATCAGATCCTAAGATACAAAACCATGTGCCTATGGCAAATCAATTCTTTTTTGGCAGATCAAAAGGTGGGATTAGAGAGCAAACTAGAGGATCTTTTTTTGAGCATTGATTGGAAGTGATTGAATTTTGTAACAACTTTATAAGGGCTTTGCAAAGTCAGGGTTGATTTGGTGACTTTGATTTTTATGAAATATATTGGGATTTACATTTTTGAGTATTTTGTGAGATTGGTTATAGATCTACAAGTGAAATCTTTTTAATTGGTACATACAATTGTACTTATAAGGTGTTGTGAATTTGAGATTGATCTAATAGTTCAATCAAAGAATATTAAAGTTTATATGGATTAGAATCTTGGAAATTAAGAATTGAGGATTATTTAGATTTTTTAAGATTTCTAGCAATTTATTTATTGGATTGGAATGAAATTTGTGAGTATGTGCAGAAGACTTAATTTTCTATATGCATGTGAAATTTAGAAGCATGTGAATGGTGTAAAAAGGAAATATTGGCAATGGACAATCGGCATTAAGGTTGGAAAAGAAGTCCAACCGATACTTGATTGAAATTTTGGATTGAATTTCTTATTAATAAGTTTGATCTTCTTCAAATTTCATGTACTTGCTGCCAATTTAGTTTTTAAGAGGCATATAAATTTTTAAGCAAGATCAATAGTTTAGTCAATAGATACTGAGATTCTAAACTACCCTAAGGTTGAAACAAGTTGATTAGGATTCGGTTAGGATTTAATTTAGGATTCAGCTAAGATTTGGTTAAGATTTAGTTTAGAATTCAGCTAGGATTTGGTTAGGATTTAATTAATGTTTTATTTTAGGATTTGATTAGGATTTGATTAGGATTTGTTTTAAGATTTTTTAGGATTTAACCAGGATTGATTATGATTTAATTAAAATTTGATTAGAATTTAGATAGAGTTTAGTTAGAATAACTAGAATTATTTAGATTTTTTTTAGGATTTGATTAAAATTTAGTTAGGATTTGATCAAGGTTGACTAGAATTTAATTAGGATTTATTCATGTTGACTACAATTTAGATAGGATTTATTTAAAGTTTAGTCAAAATTTAATCAAGATTGATTAGGATTTAGTTAGGATTTGACCAAGGTTGATTAGGATTGACTAGGATTTAGTTTGGATGATTAGAATTGTTTAAGATTTATTTAAGATTTGTTTAGGATTTGATTAGGATTTAGTTGAGATTTGACTAGGATTGATTAGGATTTAGTTAAAATTTAACCACGGTTGATTAGAATTGTTTAGGGTTTGACTAGGATTTAGTTAAGATTTGATTAAGATTTGTTTAGAGTTTGACTAGAGATGTTAGGACTAATTATTGTTATTTCTTTTTATCTTCTACAACCAGGTGTCTGGAGCATTCTCAAGCAAGATTTCACAATATATGACAATGATCGACCTCCAAGTATCAATCTAACTTATTCTAAGAATTTTTAAGCTTAATCCTATCTTCATTTTAATTTTAGTATCAACCATATTAACTATTTATCTTTTTTATCCTATTTTTATTAACTTATGGTTTTTTAAAAGCAGTAACAAAATTTTTATAATCTAGAAAAAAAATTGAATAATTAACTTTTATCTATTAGCTATTAAAATAAGAAAATAATCTAAGAGATTTTCATAAATCTTTTTTTAAGTATCTTAAGTTCCTATTGAATCAAGATAATTAAGCACTAAATAGAAATTATTCTTATTTATGCTTTCCAAGATATAAACGTGTTACAATATAACAACCATCCCCTCTGAACCTGCGCATCCTCCGGTATGCACCAAATGAATTATATGTCATAGTTGGCATCACACCATCTCTTCATTTTTTGCACCAAGTTCTTCTTCATCATATTCATCATCCATTTCTATACAATTATCTTCTTCAAAGTCATTGATATCTTCAACATGATCCTCTACATTTATTTCTCTATCTTGTCTTTTAAAAATCTTCACTCGTTTTCTAGCAATAGATATCTTCAACCTTATACCATCCAATTCGTTCAATAAATACATGGCATTGTCATAGACTGTTATCACTATATACAATTTAAATCAATGTTTGAAAAACTTCTATAAAATATTATGTTGGTTACTCAAATTGCTACCATAAACAAGCATCTAATCACCTTCTTCAATTGCTCTAGGCCTCAATTAATGTCTTTTATCAAATCAAGCCTTATTCTTTAGCCTTGCCTCTTGTAATTGTTTTAATTCTAATTCCACATCTTTTGATCTTTATTCAAGTTGCCAAATTCTAATAGCCAATAACTCTTCTTTTGTTAATCCATCTTCTCAAGGTAGTATATTCTAAGTTGGCACATGTTCTTCAATTGGCATAATAGATTTTTGACCTGTCATGAGTTCCATTGGCATATATCCTATCATTGAATTATGTATTATTCGATCAGTCCATAATGTATAAAATAGAAGTCGAGGCCATTCTTTTATTCTTCCATTATAAGCTTTAACCAAGGCTTTTATAATTAGTGGATGTCCATGTTCACACTTTGTATTTCCCTCTACATTATAAGTAATAATCAATGATAATTTAATTCCACATCTCATAAAGAACTTAGAAGCTTCATGTGCATCCAATTCTCTACGACCTGTAGTGATCTTTTTCACACATCCATAGTGACAAATAACATCTTCAAGTAAAAATCTACATATTTCTTTTATAGACTTTGTGCTTAATGCTCTGCGTTCCACTTGGTTTGGTAAATCTTCATAAGCCAAAATTAAATATCTCATTTGTTATAATCCCATTGGCATAATAATCAAATTCACAACCCATTTAAAATAAATAACTAAGGGATATACTAGATGTAGACCATCTTTATGACATATATTCAAATACATTTGACAAGTTATACAAGATTCCATAAACAAAGCCACATCTCAATACATATTCTTCTACCAATATTGTTCCTTCAATTTAGCAAAAGTAGCTCAAATTCCTCTATGTCCTACCCATAGACTATCATAAAATCCCTTGAGTAGTTTTTGTTGATCTTCGTTGATACCTACTACTCGTTGTGGCATTCCAATATTTGATTTTAGCCTCTTCCATAGAAATCCACCTTATAATATGAACTTATATATTTTTTTTTCCTGATTTGTTTAAATTTTTTCATAAACCAATTAATATGCTTGGTTAATGTGTTCAAATAATATTCAATATTTAATAATTCTCTTTTATAATTTTCTTCATGAAATGGCATATCTTCTTTGTTTAATTGTAAAAATGAATAAAACTTTGTATCCACATTATCAATATTCTTAATCATCTCATCTTCTCCATCATATTTTGCTTGAGATAGTATATCTGCTACCAAATTATCTTTTTCCACAACATGTCTAAACTCTAGATTTAATGATTTAATATAAGCAATCTATCTCAACATTGTAATATCTGGTGTTGTACAATTAATAATCATCCCAAGTAAAGGCAAACAATCTGTTTCAATCACTATTATTGCTCTAATTAAATAATCCTTTTCAACTTTCATAGCTGAAATAACTCCCCATAGTTTCCTTTTTACTTATGAGTATGTACATTGGTGAGTACATAAAACCTTAGTCCCAAATTGAACTGCAAATCTATATCCACTTGAATCATCTTGACCAACAATCCATCCAATAGCAATTGGACTAATATCCACTATAAGAATCACTGGTCTATTGTACTTACAATCAACTTTTCTTAACATTGGAGGTGATATCAATAAATTTTTCAATCTTTGTATTACTTTAATATGCTTTTCTTCCTATTTAAATCAATAATCTTTGCATAATAATTCATACAATGGATCTGTTATGTGAACATAGTGAGAAATCCAAATATGATAAAATACACATGCACCCAAAAACCTTTGCATCTTTGTTAAAGAACTGAAATCTTTTTTTATTCTCCCAATTGCATCAACTTTGGTTGGATCTGGTTTTCTTTTATAAAATCCACATAAATGTCCAACAATTACAACTTCTTGTACTTCAAACATAGATTTTGTATCCGATAATATAAGATGAATTTCTTCAAGTCAAATTAATATCTTTTCAAAATCTTATATATGATCAATAATATAATTGCAACACCTTCTCTTATCTAAAGTTTCATCCTTATCTTCTTCTTTGCATCCTTTTATAGAATTATCATCTAAAAAAGATATAGTCTTCTTATGAATAAAATCTCTCAACATCCTATTTATTTCATTCATCATATGTGCTACTGAATTAGTAGTATTTTAAAGAAGAATGCACATTCTAACTATTCCAAGTGGTGTTTTCATCATTGTCATGTCTCTATTCTCCATTGCAAGTTGAAATTGGTTATAGCCTAAATATAAATCATCTATTAAATAGATTGTCCTTCATACAAATACTTCACCAAATTCATCCACTATTGATTCAATTCCCGCATTTTTTATAGTCACTACATTTATTGGTTGCATATCTTGAATAAATTGCAATGATCCATTTTTTTTAGGCACTATAAATCATCGAGTAGAATATGGTGTAAAAGAGGGCTTCAAAATCTTCATCTTCATCTTTTTTTTCAATAATTCTACTAAACTTGGCAAATGTGCCCTTGGGATTCGCATCAAATTCTAAGGTACATGCGATATAATAAAAATAACCATGGGAGTCATAACATTTGGATTCACACATCCAATTTCATGAAATTCAAAAGCAAATGATTTATCTCGTTTTGTTAACATCTCTTTGAAATATTCAATTTCTTGTAGCAATAAAGAACCATCAAAACCAATCTTCAATTCTTCAAAAATCTCGTTTATAAACTTGTGTCCAATATTCCTTCAATTCTGTAAGTTCTTTTTTCTTCCTATTTTTTCTATCTGTTCTTTAAAATCTTCTAAAAAAGGTCCAATAACAAGTTTTATCAAAGGATCTTCCAATCCATTTTCTTCATAAATACTAGAAATCCTTTTATCATCCTCTAATGCTCCCAAATCATATATTTTTTTTTCAATATTATATAGTCTTTTTCATTTTTTTCTTTTTAAATCTATAACTTTTTTATACATAATACTTATATTTTTAAAAATATCAATAAAACTTATATCAAAGGCACGTATATCTTATAAGAGTATCTCCTCTTCTGTACCTCTATAATTCTGCTATATAGTGGTACTCCTCAAAAATCCGTAAATTCTTCAACAATCCTTAGTAATGGATTCTCTCTCAATTTGTTTCAATTGCATTCATGATTTGGAGGCACAATAAAAAATTATATTGCCCTTTTCCCATCTTCACTACAAATCCAGGCATAAGATGAACCATCATCAAGCACTTTTGTTTCCATTCAAGTTGCAAAAATATACAGTTGTCTCAATATAAGAGGATAAGATGTTACATCTTGAATAAAGAAATTTTGCTCTATTACAATATCACCAATCCAAATTTTTACATTTGCATAAGCACCATATAATTCACCTTGTGTATTATTAGTTGTCCATATTATACATGTATGTTTTATATCAATTGGCCACTTTTGCTTCATATAAAGATTCTTAGACATAAGATTTATTTATGAACCGTAGTCAATCAAAGAAAAAACTGGTTCATCCATATCTCCAATCTTCACTAATGCCTCTATAGTTACTCTAACTCAATACTTTTGAATATAATGATTTGAAATTTTTTACTCTTTGTCACTTAGATCATTAAAATATACTTTTTAGTTATAATTCCTTCCTCTACTTGTTGATTGTTTGTAACAATTGCTAATTTTATCTTCTTCATCTTTACATGTATATACATTAATAACATGATTTGATCCAGCTTCATCCATTAATTACCTCTTTTGCTTAATATTATCAATAATAACATCATGAAATTCTTTCTTTGCAATATCAAAAATTATTTTTAATATAAATTCAACTTTAATATTGAGCACACATTTTTCAAGCACCTCTTTTAAATCTATTGCTGCTTTAATATCAGAAAGAAGTTTGTAAGTCATTGACTTATATTTTTTTCTTAAGTCCTTTGATTTTTTTCTTTATTAATATTGAGGCATCTTTTGTTGATAACTCTTGTGAAGCCATCTCACGAGCCTTATCTTCTTGAATCTGCTTCTTAGAAGAATTTCCTTCTCTTGTCTCATTAAAATCTTGCCTTCTCTTTTCTTCTATCAAGGCTTAATGTTGGCTCTTAGTAATATAGGCATGCAATGATAAAGCTTCCACAAGATCCTTTCAATTCATAGTCCCACAAATTATTATAGCATTCATCAATAAAGCTTCTCGTGGCATCTTTTTTTTATATATTATAGAAATGACAGAAGATCAAAGTCTACTTGGTTCAATACTTCCAAAAAAATCTTGGTTGCTATTGTCATCGTCCGTAGCATCATAACTTATAAATTCCATCATTGTAATTCTATTTATTGCCAAATAATCCTTTACTAATACTTTTATACCTCCTTTATAAAAGTTAGTTTAGAAAAAATCACCAGTATTCTTTAATGCCACTTTTCCATCTTTCTAAAAAATAATACCTTGTTGTATCATTTCATTGAATTCACCACAATCCTTTTGAGAATGAAAATCATCATCACACCAAATACATCTTTGCATATACCCTTGTTTAAGAGTAGCTTTTGAATTCATTGTAAAAGTCTTCTCCTCAAGCCTTGTAAGTTTAATTTGAAGATCTCACATTCCGCATATAAGTTCTTCAATTCCTACATCTTCTTTCTTTGATGTAGTTATTAAAGGTTCAACAATAGGTATTGTTGATCATGAAGTGGATACTTGAGTTTTAGATACTTGCACAATTCTTTGAATATCAATCCTATCTTTTTTCATTTCCCTTTTTACAAGCAATTCCACCGCATCTTCAACTTTTTTTCATTTTATTGTCAATCCTTAATCCTCTTTTCTATCCTTAAGAACTTCTAACCTCTCTTACAATTCTCTATCAACTGCTTGAAGAAATAATTCAACCTTGTTTGGTCTCAAGGTTACTTTTTTTACTTTTAATAATTAAGAATATTGCCTCTCAAACTCCCTTATTAATTCAGTAGCTTATAATTTCTTGTTTCATGCTCAATCTATTCCAAAAATGATTTTTTAGTGATTCAATCAGAGTCTTCTAAAAAATACTCATCTCTCAATACGTGAAAGAATGTTTTCCAAGAACTTCCAAATTGTCCCATAATTGATTTCACATATTCTCTTATCTTCAGCATCATAGCAAGTTCAAATAATAAAATCATATTCTTTTCAGAAATTCAATTCAATTCCATTTTTTTCACATAACATCTTAAATATTTAGAGATATCTTTTCCATCAAACTGGCCAAGCTTGTTAACCACTACTTGCAGTGCTTTGATTTCTAAAGTCTCCTTGCGATCATTGTCTTATTGTTCTTGCATAAAAAATATAAATGCTTGAAGCATACTTGCAATGTTTGAATCTAAATACATACCTTGTCTAGCAAAAGAAAATCCACTTGAAGCTCTACTTGAAGATCCACTTGAAGCGCCATCCAAAGTTCCATTAAAAACTCCAAATTCCACCTTCTTGCCTTCTTGCACCATCAATTTCAAATAACCAAAATAAAATCCAATACCTTCCACCCCAAACTTTCATATTGTCATATAGTGACATGGCCATTAGATAAAAGAAAAAAGAAATAACTATAATATATAGGAGCTCAAATAGAAATATTTGAACAAATTATCTAAAAATTATAGATAATAGAGAAGAAAGTAAAAAAAAGTTAAAAGACTAATATTACCTTTTTATAGGAGAGGCCATAAATAAGATAAAATAAAATAAATTAAAAAAATAGATAATATAGAAATCTTTAGGGAAGAATTGAGGTGAGATTTTAGAAATTTTTACCTTAAAAATCTTAGAGTTGATACCCGGAGAGGACCAGTTATGTACTTGGGTTGGAATCAGACCTTGAGGTGTAAAATCGTGTGCCTATGGCGGGTTGAGGGGTCTTTGGTAAATTAGAGAGTTGAATGAGAGACCAAACTTGAGGGTTCTTGTTTGAGCATTAATTGAGAGTGATTGAAATTTGTAACAACTTTGTAAGGGCTTTGCAAAGTGAGGGTTGATTTGGTGACTTTGATTTTTGTGAAATATATTGGGATTTATATTTTTGAGCATTTGATGAGATTGGTTATAGATCTACAAGTGAAATATTTTTAATTGGTGCATAAAATTGTCCTTGTAAGATACTGTGAATTTGAGATTGATCTAATAGTTCAATTAAAGATTATTGAAGTTTATGTGGATTGGGATCTCAGAAATTGAGAATTGAGGGTCATTTAGATTTTCTAAGATTTCTAGTAATCTACTAATTGGATTGGAATAAAATTTATATGTGTGTATATAAAAGACTTAATTTTCTACATGCATGTGAAATTTGGAAGTAATTAAATGGTGTAAAAAGGAGATATTACTATTAGACAATCACCATTAAGATTGGAGAAGAAGGTTGGCCGGTACTTGATTGAATTTTAGGATTGAATTTCTTGTTGGTAAGTTTGATCTTCTTCAAATTTCATGTGCTTGCTATCAACTTAATTTTTAAGAAGTGTGTAAATTTTTAAGCAAGATCAATGGTTTAGTCAATAAATATTGAGATTTTAAATTGTCCTACGATTGAAATAAATTGGTTAGGATTTGATTAGGATTTCAATAGGATTTGACTTAGGATTTGATCAGGATTTATCTAGAATTTGATTTAAGATTTATTAGAATTTGATCAAGATTGATTAGAATTTAATTAGGATTTATTTAGAATTTAGTTAGGATTTAGTTAGGATTTAGTTAGGATTTAGTTAGGATTTGATCAAGATTATTTAAGATTTAATTAAGATTTGACCAGGGCTGATTAGGATTTAGTTAAGATTTGACCAAGATTTATTAGAATTTAGTAAGATTTGACCAAGATTGAGTAGGATTTAATTAGGATTTGACCAAGATTGATTAGAATTTAATTAGAATTTGATTAAGATTATTTAGTGTTTGTTTAAGATTTGGTTAGGATTTAGTTAGGATTTGACTAGGATTGTTTAGGATTTGTTTAAAATTTGGTTAGGATTTAATTAGAATTTGACTAGAATTGTTTAGAATTTATTTAGGATTTGGTTAGGATTTGGTTAGGATTTAGTTAGGATTTGATCAGATTTGATTAGAGTTGTTTAGGATTTGATTAGGATTTAATTAAGATTTGGTTAAGATTTATTTAGAATTTGACTAGAGGTGTTAGAACTAGTTATTGTTATTTCTTTTTATGTTCTACAGCTAAGTGCCTGGAGCATTGTTAAGTAAGACTTCACAACATACGACATATTTGGTGAACCCAATGTGAAAAGCTTAAGGTGGAAGGTAATTGGATTTTTTTGATCTATTTGAATTATGGAAAAAGAAGGCAAGAGAATGGAAGGAGGAGTTATGGGTGATATTTCAAATAGAGCTATAAGCGGAAGTACTAGAGGAGGATAAGGCATGTATTTCAATCCTAATTTTGCAAGCATATTTGAAGCATTTGCTTTATTTATGCAACAGCAACAGGTTAAAGATTGCAAAGAAGGTATGGCAAATAAAGCATTACATGCGGTTGTAGACAAATTTGATCAATTTGAAGAGATGGATATCACAAGATATTTAAGGTATTATATGAGAGAAATGGAATTGAAGCGTGTTTTTGAGAAAGAGATGGTTCAATTATTTGAATTGGCTATTACACTAGAGATAAAGAATCATATGAAGTCTATTATAGGACATTCTAGAGGTTCATGGGAGAAATTTTTTCAAACAATGAGGGATGAGTATTTTCTAGAAGACAATGATCGGATTACAAAGAAGTCATTTTTTGAATGGATTGAAAGGCCTAAGACGGATCTTCTAGCAATAGAATTATTAAAAAAATTTGAAAGAAAATATTCTCATTTATCAAAAAAGAAGAGGCAACTATTGGATCCAAGTAAAGTAGAATTTTTTCTTCAAGTAACTGATAGAGAATTACAAGAAAAATTAGAAATATTGCTTGAAGATAAAGAAGAGGAAGAAGAATTGATATCAAATTGAAAAGAAGTAGAAGAGTGTAGAATAGATAAATAATTTTAGATGATAGAGTAAAGATTAAAAATTGATAAATTAGATGATTAATCCAATTGCTGACCGATATAGATGATAACATAAGAAAGTTGGTTGGAAAAGCAATTAAGGCATGAAGGATGATAGTTGATACCTTGATTTTTAGTATAAAGAGAATAAGGAAGAAGAAATTGGGGCCCGACTGTGAGAGTCGAGAGTTGGAATAAGTTTGGTGCTACCTCTCTTTTATTTTTTTTTGTATTAGATTGTAGTAGAGAATCCAAATTATATTCCAATTGATTGTATCATATCAACTATGAAGTATAGTAATAAAGCAAAAAATTCAATATACGTGGATGAATAAGAAATTTTAATTGATTGATGCTTAAGTTCAGTGTGATAAATTGGTAGCTGAAGAGTGGATATGTCAATGTAGTTTGATTATGAATGAGAATGTAATGCCATATTGACTGTGAAAGTTGAGTGGTGAAGGAGAGTATTGGAGAGATGATTCGTTTTGAAAGATTTTCTTGGTGAAAAGTTATTTCCAATAATTGGAATGTGAAGCAATTGTATGCAGTCTATTAGGATAGTGCAATATCGCAGGTTATTATAATGAAATTGGATGAAAACAACAGATTTCAATAGAAGAATTTGTAGAAGATTGTGTTACAAAGTTTATTCTTAGTTGCGGAATAGCAAAATTTATGAAGTAGATGGCATAACTTTAGAGCATTTGCATATATATTAGACTTTGATGTTTGAAAGTTCTTAATTGTGTGACCCTAAGAATGTATCTCAGGCGTTCAATCTTTTTCCATATTCGAATTCTCCTTTGTAGATTTATTCTAGGCAGTATTGATAGAGTAAGTAAAATGACAAATTACATTTTTGGTACCGCTGCTAGGCAATAACAATAGTTTTGAGTGTTAGAAATTAACCGCCAAACAAGTAACTTTTGTATAATATATGAAGCAATTCAAAAAAAATAAAATAGTATTGGTTCGAAAGTGAAGCCAAATGAGTAGTTAGATTGAAGATGAAAAGTAATTTCAGAGATATGATGAAAGATTATGGTTAATAAGATTAAAAACATCACACTGAGAAAAACACACCTTTTGAAAGAAAGATAGGAAAGAATACAAGCAAGAAATTTGTTACGAGATGAATAAGAATAAAATCTAAAAAAGAAGCATCGACAGAGTTGGATTAAACCATAGTTGCATGCTTGTCAATACATCCAAGCATATTTAAAACACGAAAGATCTTTAATATTTCAGACCTATATATTGTTAAAGAAATTATCAAGAGCATTCACAAAAAATTCGGCAAATAGTCCAGCATATCGCTTGATCCCATTAACAAAAATAGAACATGGCACAAAAAAATTGGATATTCTATTGGATACTTTTTCAATAGTGGATATATCCGATTCTAATAAGACTGGTCCTTCAGAATGGTATGAATTGCTTACCAAGAAGGGCCAATTTAGCGTGTTTCAAAATCCATCGTATTCATCTCAACTTCAACCAATAAAATTATTTGTAGATAATAATAATAAATTGTGAAAGCCTGGAGGTTTGAAAAAGATAATTTAAGAAGGCAGTGTTTATTTTAATAAAGAACTGAGTGGAACATTGTTATCTTGAATGGCAGCGAAGGGACTAGCAATTCCAATTGCAATCTAAATGGATACGAGGGGCAATTGCATAATTAGTATAGCCCCATTATCTACATTTAGAGGTTTGCTAGGAGTAGACTTGAATTAATACTTGTCTCAATTCATGACTACATGTATAGCCAATAATAGTAGAACTGTAGATATTTGGTTGCAATGGCTGCCAATGACCTTGAAAGACACGGCATTTGAATGGTATAATCGCCAACTTGTGAGTCAATTCCCTAATTGGAAGACATTGAAAAATATGTTTTTAATCTATTTTTGATCAATTGAATTTGAAGAATACCTTAGGAAAAGGTTAATAAATAATAGAATGGTATTAGGAGAAGTGATGCAATCATATTATGGCCGAGTAGTAGATATCCTTTGTAAATGGCCAAATAACCAAATGCCAAAATTATTTGTTTTATTTATATTGGTTAACGGATTATATCCATCAGAATTGAAAATATTTGTGAAGGAGGTCCAACCAGTTATTATTGCTTTATCACTTGATTGAGTTAAGGTATGAGAAGAGTGTCATTATGATTAATTTTTAACCACTCGAGCTACGATGATTCCATCTAAAAGAGTTTATGAAATGCCAACTTGGAATAAAATAATGGTTAGTTATCCAAGAATAATTGATTACAGTACAACTTTTAGTATTAATCCGCAAGGAGTAGTTAATACTGTCCCATTGTAGGCAGTACCACCAACAACTATAGTTTTATATTCTCCATACTCCTCATATAAAAATCCAGCACCTACAAAATAGTTATCTAATGAACTAATATCAAAAGATCCAAATGAAGCGATATTGTTAATTTTGACAAAGAAGATTGACAAATTGGCTATTAATTTGGCAAAGAATAAGGAGAAGAAGCACAAACCAACTAATATGCGATTCAATATTTGGTGCAGTAATTATAAGGGACAAGGTCATTTGATAACAAAATGTTCTTCACCACCCTAAATGGCTATGCAATGTACATTTTGTGGGGGCAAGCATAGCACCATAAATCGTTGGAATTTATAAAAGCAATAATTTGGTAATCAAATCATGATTCCACCGACCTTGTAGAATATTAATCAAGTCCAAATAGGAAATAGGTTTGGTTGGAGTGAGTATTGTTGAAATAAATAAAATAATAATTTTTCTAATCTTTAAAATTTGGCATATAATTAAGACTATGGATCCAATTCTCAAGGTATTGTATAAAATTAGCAAAGATATTTTCAATATCCATCCATTCATAAAATAAGTTCACATTCTATAGTACCAACTGGTCAGCCAAGATCATTTATCCATCCAACTTGGAACAGGCCTAGCCAATATATACTAGTAGAAACACCCAACATCCCTGATAGAGCCAAAAGAAGACCACTTTGATATTATTGTTATACGCAATTAAGACATTATCTTAGTGAATGTCCCAATCCAAGAGCTAGTGATGAATATGCTCCAATCTGTGGAAATTATAAGTAGTCGGCACATACATATCAGCAATGTAATGCTCTATTTAATTTTAGTAATCAAGATCAGGGTATCCAATTGCAAAATAAGATAGAGGATAATAATTGAGCTCCATAAGATTTTTCAATAAATCCGGTGGAATGCGTTGTCGTGGTGAGAGTCTTAGCCCTAAGAAACACTGGGTCTTTTGTGCCTCTCGTTTCTTAAGTGCAAGAAGAGATTCATAAAGTTCATAAAACTGAAGATTTTACATAAAAACATACTTTATTAATCTTGCCATATTCTGCCTTTAAAAACCCGCCTTCAAATTTGCCCATAAATCCTAGGATATCATATCAATTGAAGCAAAATTTGAACACAAAGTACTTAAGGAAGTAAAGAAGCAAACCCCATAATCCTTTTGATTATAGCTCATGTGGTTGGAGAGAACCATGTTGTCAAAGAAACCCCTCCATGCTGCCTTTGATTCTGGACCCCCTTTGCTTCACACCTTCATTGCTCCTCATTATCAAAACCCCAAGTATTGAAATTTGGTAGGCTTGTTTCTTGCTTTATGTTGTAAACATCCTCCAATTTTTGCTCCAAAACTCCTCTTGGAAATAGAGTTATAGACTCTACTCTCCTCCTTTAATTCTGTCTTCTACCAACTCTGGATCCGACTACAAATTTCCTCATAATTCTTTAACCATAACTCCAATAGCAATCAGTTTTTTACACAACTTAATAGACTCATATATCTACAAATCCCAATAAATTTTACTCAAAATGCTACTTTGATCACAAAGATATGCTCCCCCAAACTTCACTGACTTAGAAATAGACCCCTATCACTTTGAAAGAGCATAACATTTTTTTTATAAGATAAATGAGTATCAAACTTACCCTCATCTCTTTCTTAACTTGCTTAGATCACGTCTATCAAATTTCACACTCAAATTCACTCCCTAACTCCATTCATACCCAAAAAAACCCACACACACACTCTGCCCATACAAACCCCAATTCTGCTTTCACTCTATTTCTCTTTTCACCTACATCCGGTTACAATTTCACTCATAACTCTTTGCTCAAAGATCATATTGACTTAAGATTTTGATTCAAAGTAGTAAACTCAATAAGAAACACAACCCCAACAAATTTTGCCTCTAAAGTCCAAATGGTTCTCAAGAGCCGAGGCCCGAAATTTAGTAAACCTCACTGCCCTAGTCTTAAACACCTGCAACTTTGACGACTCATATCTCCCTTGATACTTAACCAAAAGACATGAAAATTATTTCTATATGTTCCTTATCTTGTCTACTACAAACCCACAAAAAATTGCACTTAAAATCCTCTCTAAGCTTCTTCTACACACAAAAACGTCTACTGCCTATCAAAAGGAAACCCTATCTCTCCAAAAAGAACCTCCTCTTTCTTCTTCACGACCCCCTTCTTGTCCTCCCGGCCTGGTCTTCCTTCTTCCCTTGGTCAAAGAGACACCTCAGCCATATCTTTCCACCTCTTCAATCCTTTCTTTTGGATTAATTTGAAGGAATCTCACCTTTTGAGGTAAATTTCTATTCTACCTTCTTACTATCATTTTTTTTCTACCCACTTCTCTTCTAATTTCAGCCCACAACATTTAAGTTTAGATCTAAAATAGAAGAGAATAAAGGTAAAGTAGATCTAAGATAAAATAGAAAAAAAATCTAATAAGTAGAAAAAACAATTAAGATTAGATTAGAGATAAAAGAGAAAGAACTACATCCTTCACTGCCAAGTCAAAGAAGCTTGTGTGGTTAAGTTCTTAGCTACTTTGGAGTTGACGTGGGTTTGAATCCACTTGACTTCACTGTAGAATTCCTTGGCTTCTTGACTTAGTACTGCTAGTGGGAATTTCAGTAGGAAATTAGTAGTTTGGCCTACCTATCATCCCTGAGCTTGTGATAAATATTATAACCTTCAAGATAATGTGGTTATAACCACAACACTTTCTCTTTTTCATCCTCTCTTCTTCTAATCTTAATCTTTTTATTTTAACACATTCCTTTATATCTTTCACACTATGTTTTAATTTACAACATGACAGCGTCCATATAGTACTTACCCGGGCCTAGGAAAAAGAGAAAGATCCCATTTCACTTGTGGGAGCACCAATTGTAAAGGACCAATTTAATTCAATAGTAGGAGCTCTAAAATCAAAACCAATATCGAAGATGTTATCAACATTGAGATCTGGTCCATCTGTATAATCCGACAATGTTCCTAATATTGAGAGATTGATTCAACCTAAACCAATACTGATATTTGCAAAGTTTCAGGAGCCATCTTATCCATTAAAAGATCTTCTCATGGAGAGGAATTTTCATAAAGCTCATTCAACAATTCTAATTCCAAACTTCATAAGTAAATTATCTCAAGGAATAAAATTGAAATCCATGAAAATAAAAAAGGCCTTGGAAATCACTGCCAACATGAAACCATATGATATTTTGCAAGATTTCAATGAAATCAAATCTTTAATTTCAATGAAACAATTGTTAGCAATTATGCCAAAATATATTTCTTGTTAATACAATGTAGAGCTTATAACAAAATAATTCATGAAGTTAATTTGAATTCCAATCTGGACGTACCGACTATTGATGTATCTATTGATGGTGTTCTTGTTTCCGGAGTTCAAATGGATGGGGATTCTAGTGTGAATTTAATGACTCCTAATACAATAGAGAATTTGGATTTAGCTTAGTTGTTATCCTCGACCTTGGTATTGAAAATGGTTGATCAAAGTCGTGTAAAGCCTATGGATATTCTTTGACACTGTTATTATTGGAATCGTATATAAGTTTGATTACATTATTTTTTGATTACAGAATTCTATATTATCATATCCATTTTTATTGGGTCGGTCGTGGCTAAATCAAGCCAAAGCTAGGAACAATTGGGGCCGTAGAATATTGATTATTGAGAAGGATAGAGACAAGATTGTTTTACAAATGTACCTAATTCAATATCATGGAGAATCTCAAATTCTAAGTTCAGAGGTGATATTTGATAATGAGGGTCAATTTTATGCGAAATATGATGAAGTCACCAATTTAATGCATGTTGGTGATGGCCCAATTCACACGCAGAAGCAAGGCGTGTTATATCAATATGGCAGATCCGGAAAATATTTAGTATATTCGGAGGACATAGCAAATTTTGATCATGCTATTGCCAATTAGATGAATAATCCTACGGTTAATGAAGTTAGTACATTAGAATCAGAAATTAATAGTTTCAATTTATCAAATTATATGAAGGATTTAGAGTAGGAGAAAAAAATCAAATCAGAGGTTGTTGCAAAACTTTTGTGCCAATTCATTAATTTAAGTACCAATGAAACACCATAGATGATCAATATATATACCGATATTATGGATATAGAACTAAAAAATTAGAAAGATGTTTTTCTAAGTCATAAATCTGCATTTGCTTGATCATATGCAGATTTAAAAGATATTTGTACTAAAGTCTGTGAGCATTGAATTACTTTAGAGGAGGATGTTACACTAATTTGTCAAAGATAATACCGCTTTTATCTAAAATATTCTCTCATGATAAAAGAGAAAGTGGATAAATTTTTAGACCTGGGTTTCATCTATCCAATATCATATAATGAATGGATTTCACGAATTGTGATAGTATTGAAGAAAAATGAAAAAATCCAAATCTATCAAGATTTTTGTAAATTAAACGCGGCTATGAAGAAGGATTATTTTTCTTTATCTTTTACAGATAGTATATTAGACACAGTAGGCGGATATAAATATTATTTCTTTTTGGATTTTTACAATCAAATTAAGATTACAATAGAGGATCAATTAAAGACTATTTTTATCATAGATTGGAGCACATTTGCTTAAAAAGTGATGCCATTTGGGTTATATAATGCCCCGGCCACATTTCAAAGGATAATGATGCAAGCATTTTAAGATTATTTACGATTATCTATAGAGATATTTTTATATGATTTTATATATTTAGTACGACAACTGACTATTTGAAATACCTTGGTAAATATTTGGATCAATGTGATAAATACATGATATCTTTGAACTCTGAGAAGTGTCAATTTGGCATACTCTTGGAAAAGCTTTTGGGACACATTGTTTTTGTGGCTAGTATTATTACTGACTCAAATAAAGTTACTTGTATATTGGCCTTACTAAAGCTAAAAATAGTGTCGGATGTTTATAATTTTGTATGCCATATTAGATATTATTGGCAATTTATTGATTCATTTACAATCATATATCAGCCTTTAACTAATCTATTAAAAAAACCACCATCAGATGGATCTAGTCCAATTTGGACATAAGAATGTATAGTTGCATTTGAAGAATTGAAGCAAAAACTGGTATCTATACCAGTACTTGTTACACCATGCTGAATGAAGCTATTCCATGTTTATGTTGATGCATCCAATATTGCTATTGGATCCATGCTAAATCAAAAAGATGATAAGGATTTAGATCATCTAATATATTATATTAGTCGATAATTTATTGCTGTATAACAAAATTATACTATGACTGAACGGGAACCTTAGGCATGATCTATTTTGTACAAAAATTTTGGTACTATTTGTTTGATTACCTATTTGTGTTTCATGTCGATCACGATACTCTTAAATATATGGTTAATAAATCTCAATTGAGTGGACACATTGCTCTATGGATGTTACTGCTTTAAGAATTTAATTTTATTATTAATATTTGACCAAGAAAGAAACATGCCAATACGGACTATTTATCCCGTTTGATCAATATATTAGGAAATGAATCCATCAATGATACACTTCCTGATACAGAATTATTTGCCGTGGATGTAATTTCATCGAAATATAGTGAATTGATGCAATATTTGACATTCCAAATATTTTCACTTAATTATAGTAAGAAATTTAAGCACCGTCTGATTTTGAAAAGTGTTCTATATATCATGATAGGTGATGTTTTGTATAAGCAAGGGAAGGATGGAATATTACATTGTTGTATATTTCAGAGTGAAGTACATATCATATTGGATGGATGCCACCTAGATAGTTGCAGTGGACAGTTTGCTGGTGATAGTACTACTTAAAAAGCTTTAATGGCTAGATATTGGTAGCCAACACTGTTTTCAGATGCATACCAATATGTCCGACGTTGTGATCCTTGTCAATGTATTGGTAGACCTACTGATACTTTTGTCATGCTGTTAGTACCAATTTTGGCCTAAGCACCATTTGAAAAATGGAATATTGATTTTCTAGGACTAATTACACCAGCCTCACAAAATAGATAAAAAAGATATATTTTGATAGCAATCGATTATATCACAAAATAGGATAAGGCGATGGCAATGAAAATTGATAATGCCAATATAATAACGATATTTTTATATGAGAATATTATCACTCACTTTGAATAATCCAAAGAATTGATTAGTAATTAAAAAATCTATTTTATTAATATTATGATTACAACCTTGATGGATAAATATGAGATCAAACATCAAAAAACAATCCTATATCATCTTTGAGCCAATGGGCAGATTGAAAAGACCAACAATATTTTGTGTAAAGTATTAACTAAGATTGTATCTAGAGCGGAAACAGATTGGGATACAAAATTGTTTGTAACTTTGTAGGCGTATCATACTATATATAAAATGAGGACCAATTCCACACTATTCCAATTGATGTATATGCAAGAAATAATATTACCAATTGAATTAGAAGTTCAGAGTTTATGAATTGTATTGGATGAACGTCTTGGTGACAAGGAATTCCTTCAGTATCGGTTAGCATAATTGGACAAATTGGATGAAATTTGGATTACAGCTCTTCTAACCATGGAAGCTACACAGCATCACCATAAGAATTATTATGATAGTAAATTACATTCCAAATCTTTTCTGCCTAATGATCTAGTGCTTCTTTATGATAGCCAATTTCACAATGTTCTGAAAAAATTTCAAGTCCATTGACATGGACCGTATCAAGTAGTGGAAGCCTTTCTTAATGGTTCAGTTCAATTGGAAGATTTGATGGGTACTCAATTCACTATCCAAATCAATGGCAATTGGTTACGATTTTATTGTATATAAATCCGGGACGGGTTTCAAAAATAGGAGGGAAGAAGGTATATCTGTTTATGATAAGACTATGTATTTGAAGGTGCACAATGGTTAGAAAAGATGACTAATGGTTAGTTTTGGGACCACTGCCGCTTAGTTTGGCAAATCAGATGTGAGGTTATGGTACACTAGATTAGGCATTGCAAATTCAGAATTCAAATAAAAGGTTAGGAGTGAGGCACTTAGCATAAGTTTTTTTTAACGTTGTTGTGAGAAGCGTGCACATTAGCATGTAGAATTTATTTCAGTGAACAAACATAGTATTAATATGAGTAAGAAGTGAGAAGCAAATCATAATCCACAATGTCGATGGAAATATCAAAGAGAGATTTGGACAGAGAGGAGAGTGTCCAAAACGTGAGAAGTAAGAATAATTTGTGGTTGCCATTGTTGTATGACGTGGCCTTCTATCTGGGAATACATTGGGTACCTGGTTGTGGAGAGTTTGTTTGAAATTTGATGGCAAAATCCAACAGGTCATTTGTCTTCAATAAAAAGGACAAATAATACAAAAATCTCACAAAAGAGAAGTTATATATGTAAACCCTCTTGTATTCAAGTAAGTTTGTACAAAAAAGGTTCAAATTTCTACAAAAACCCTTCAAAACTTTATTCACTTGCAAGGATCTATTTCTTGCTAAACTTTAGAGTCTAATAACTCTTGATCCAACTGTTCAATTTCTATGAAATTTAGTTTGGAGTATAGATAATGTTCTTAAGTTTTACCACAAGAAAGAATCAACCATAAATTCGTTTCCAATCGTCTGATATCTCAAAACCCCTAGCAGGTGCTTAAAACCCTAGCTTAGAGACACCTGAGCACTATTTTCCTTATATCTCAGAAACCCAAAATCCTAATGCCACAAAATTTTTGTACATAGTCTTGTGACATAAGTATATACACTTCTGAAAATTTTGAGCCAAAAATCTATCAAATTGCATAAGATATAGCTCAAAACGTAACCACTATGTAAGCGGGTTACTTACTACCCTTAAGTTTGTAAGCACTGACTTCAACCCCCAATATCTCCTTCATTCTAGCTTAGATTTTATCAAGCCATCATAAAAAGTGTAGCCGTGAAAGTGCTCTCTTCAACCCCAGTCACTGATCCTTGATTGCATTCTATATGCACGAGTTATATTCAAAAGAGTGACAGTAGGTCCAAAATCATTACCTTAACTTTGGGCGCCTATAACTTCTTCATTAAAAGTGCAAATCACACAAAATTTGCACCTAAACCAGATCCAAAAACCTAAACCTTATGATCCTAGCCTTTGATGTTCGACTCCCCTCCAAAAACAAACCATAACTCCTAATAAACCCTCGGGCAGCCTCCTTGAAGCCCATTGGGCATGATTTTTGGCCAATTAGAATAGAGATTTCTATCATCTACCTCTATTCATTCACATGGATGGCCAAACTACCCTTTTTACACTAAAATCCCTTTTCTAACCTTTCTTCTTATAAGATTTACATACTTGGTGCTTTAAGCACCAAATAAAAGAAGTAAATAAGATCTTAAGGATCACCAATGTCTAACATAGGTGGCTTAAGATATATACAAGTTACTATCTATATAAAATTAACTTCAAAAGTCACTACTAAAAAGAAAATAAGGTTGTATAAACCTTAATAATATTCTTTTTAATAGATCCTTTCTAAACTAGCAACCTAATCACATCCTATAACCAATAAAATCCACTGATATGACTTTCATTTAGCTAAGTAATAAATTGTATATTAAATATACATGTACAATTTTTTTACATAATAGCCGAACCACAACACGACACCGTCCTTAGTGGTGATCACCAATATGGAGCCAATGAAGTTGGAAACATATTGGTCCTCACAAAAGCAAAAGGATTTTAGAAACATACAATTATATGCATTTTTGAAAAAGGCAGATAATTTTCCGCCAATTGATGTGGAATTGATGATGGAGTATATTACAAACTATGACCTAGAGGATGGTTTGAGTATTGTAAAGGGGAGGATAATTAGGATCGATGAGAGTACCTTGTAGGTGGTATTGCATCTATTGATTGGGGAGCTTGCGGTGGATGTCAAAGTGTCTATTCATTTTAGACCGAGTTATTTTAAAGGTGATATGTCATCACTAGAGGAAAATCAAGGCTGGAAGGTGGCGGAGGTGCCCACATCAAAGCTTATGGAGTGTATGTGGTTCATTTAGAAGCAGCTAGACTTCAACCAATATACCACATACATATCCGAACGGCTACTATTTGCAACAATAGGAATGCTGGAAGGAATGATTTTTAATTAGACAACATTTATAGCAACTAGAATTTATGCGGAGATGATAGCTAAGCAGAAAAGGGGAAAGTTTGCATCTCTACTCTACTCCAATTATGTACAGTCAATGATTGTGTATATGTTGAATCAAACATTGCCAACAGTGGAAAGAAATATACCCTCTCCAACGCCTCTATAATAAGTTTAAAGTCTGATGGCACCGATAGTTAGCCCACGGGTAGTGGTACATGAAGTCAAGTAATCAAGTTGAGTAGTAGAATGGGAGACCATCCCAGTGACTATACCAAGGCAGGCTCCAATTTGTTCAAGAGAGCAATTGACATTCTAGTTTCAAATACAAGAATATTAGAAAGAAGGAACCTGACGGATGTAATATTGGGTCAAATTTTTCAATTGCAGCTTATAGTGAGTAAGTTGGAAGAAAATTTAAGATAACAATTTGAGGCAAGCAGGAAGGAGATAATAGAGAAAAGCCGCCAAATTGTGGAACAGGGTCATATTATCCGAGAAAAGACGAAATCCAAGTTGCTATTGGAGTGGAAATTAGTGAAGGAATAGGAAGCTTGGACAAATGATAAAGAATGCATTCAATGCATTCAATGCATTTTGAATGGCCAAAAGTAAGAACTAATAGAAAATCACTAGACATGGGATTCAGAAAGAGAGGTGATGAAGTGTCAATTGCAAGCAGAATATGAGAAGGCATCAAAATTAGAATAAAAAAAGGTAAAATTGAGTGACCAATACAGAATTGAAACGGATAAGCTACATGTAGAAATTGTTGCCTTAAAGGCGGAAGTAGCAAAGTTGGAAGGTGATTTAGGCAATATCGGTCGGCCACAAGAATCTATCCTGCAAGTTTTGAGTATTAGTGAACTAAAGGAGAAGATGAAGCAACAAAAAAGCCAATTAGAAGCCAAAAATTCTAAAATTTTACAATTGGAGGCTCAAGTTTTGGAATTGGAAGCAAAGAATAAGGATTTATTAGCCCAATTGAAGATTAATCATATGGATTTATTAGAGGAGGACAAGGACACAGTGTTAGAACCAAATGTAGAAAAACCTCCTGTGGAGAATGTGAGGGTAAAATTCACTCCTCAACCCAAGTTATAAAATGGCCTCAATTAAGAATTACTTATAAATTGTAGTATGAAGTATAAAGAGCAATAAACAACAATGAAGGAGAAGAACAATACAAAATAAGTAAAATATATGCAATTAAATAATTGCACACTATAAAACTAGTCACAGTCTGTTCACTAGATTTTTATCTAGTAAAAAGTAAAAATAAAAATAATATTTTTAAATAGATAATTTTTTTTATCTTTCCAATGATGTAAAAAACATGTAAATTTAAGTTATTATGAATAAGTTATGATAATTCAAAGTTAAAAGGTAAATTATGGAAAAAATTAAATAGAAATTTTTACCTCAAAGATAACTTGTTACAAGATTATGGATTCGAACCTCACCAGGGCTCACAAGTAGTATATATAGGTGTCCTAGAGAGGCCACGAGGCCTTAGTCTTATCCTCCTACCTACATCCAAGGTGCCACAACCCATATGGGATTTGTGCACCTCCCTTCCTATAGGACTATACTAGCTACTAGTCCTCTTATTTTATACTAGTAGAACTAATAATTTTGTATTTTTGACTTCACCATGGTCTTTAAAAATACCCTATTAGCCCAAGAACCTTGCATGGCCTTCAAATCTTGCTCCATTTCTTCATAATGGCTCCCAAGGTGATAAAACTCATTTTTACCAAAGTCTTCAAAATTGCTCTAAAAATTCTTAATAAATTCTAAATAAAATTTAAAAATCTCTATAATATTTTTAAGATAATAATATCAATTTAAGACTATTTTATTCTATCTTGGTGATTTTTTATAATAATAAAATCAATAAAAATCAACTCAAAATCCTATTTTCTACAAAAATAATTAAAAAGACATGAGATTTCTTTCTCATGCTTCTTCTACCTACTAAGTAACATTTATAGGTTTTTAATGAGTAATATATATAGTTAGAAGGCCAATATAGATATTGGTCTCAATAACTAATTCTTAATATTTAATAATAAGTAAAAATACTAAACCAACTAAAATAATTACCTCCAAGACTTATTAAGATTCCATTTTTGTAACTTTTCTTCTAATAAGACTTTTATATTTATAAATACTTCTAAATTCTAATAAATACTTGAATAGTCAAAAATACTCTTTAACTATTATATTTGTATAACTAAATGACTTAAGACTATATTTTTAACCAATATACCAATTAAGATTCATTGTTGGGACTTACATGTGGAGACCATCTGGGACTATTTATAAAAATAGAAAGAATCCAACTCTTGCCTTTGACACGGTCTATAAAAAAAATGATAGAAGACTTATAACTTGGATACTATAATCTATGAAAAGAAGTAGAATTAAAGAGAAAAAGAATACTAAGACTTTGATGTAGAACAGAAAGGCAATTGGTTGTTTCCAACTTGACATGGTTCTACATATAGTAGTGTCTTTCTTAGTTACTAACTCAATACCTATATTCTATTAAGATGGGACTTAAAATCACTATCTAAATGATAAGGTACATTGGTATTTTAACCAATGTTTATACCTTGTATTCTTTACAATGACTTCCATTAGTTCGTGTAGGAAAGTCTTTCCCATCCAATGTTTTAAATTTGATTGAGTTATTATCAAAGACCTCTTTGATAATATATGATTCTGTCCAAAGCGCATCAAATTTAGCTAGAAAATCTAATTTCTAGCATCTTAAACCATCACCTACATTTCTGGAGTAAGTAGATGTTTTTTTTTTTATTTTTTTTATCAAAGATCTCATTCCTTCTTTTTTGAGAAGTTTCTATATATTGAGTTGCAATATTTGATTTCTACTAAGTTTTTTAAAGACTCTAATTGTTCTTCCAAAGATTGAAAAGCATCCAATCTTTTGTCAATAGCAATGCATATGGATGAGACTTGAAATTCTACAAATCAAATATGAATGTTTTCTTCTTTGTCAGAATTTTCTTCTAACCAATTGGCAAAATCACCCTCATCCTCATATTCATATAATCTAGGGCCAAGACATTTTATTGGTGCTATAGTTGATGCTGAATTGGATTAGATAAAACTACTTTGCTTAGCTTCGTTAGATGTTGGTTCTTTTTCTAATGGAACCACAACTTGGAGTCTAAGGTGACTAGATACTATGGTTGTTGTATGATTATCTAAAGTCTAAAAGTAAAATAAGGCTTAAAAGCCCTCTAGTTTATTATTCCTTTAGATTGCCTCAACTATCCTCTTCCTAACAAGAGAAGGTAAATATTTGCTTCTTCATAAAACCATATCACATAAAATGATACCACATAATTTACACCTCCTGCTTGCATACGGAGGTCACGGATTTGACTTAGAGGTTGAGAAGGTCTTTGATCAGCTAATCTGGCCTTCATAATTGCCTTGTCAATGATTTTTAATCTCAATTTGTTCATAGTGGATTTAGGCATAATATTGATGCTATTTCCATCATCTACTATGACCTTAAAAATTATTTTATTCATAATTTCTACATCTATCTCAACAAGTCCATATTCTCTATTATCATTTTTTTCTTCCAAGGTAATATTCTCTTTTAAATCATCAACTTTAATTTGAGCTATTCCTTCTATGTTCTTAATTTTTCTTTGTAATATTACTCCTTTCTTGAGGTCTTTTTTGATATTTGGTGCTACTTGAATCAATTGTCTAAAATAAATGTTGGCTCTAGCTCTATAAAGATCTTGCCATATATTGTAAGGTTCTACAGGATTAAAGGTTTTATTAATTGTTGGTTATTTCAAAAAGGTATTAGAAGTCCAAGGTCCTTCCTTAACTACAAATTGGTATTCTTCTTCATCAGATTTAACTATAGAAGAAGATTGGTTGTCTTGTAATTCTTTAGCTATTTCTTGAGTAATTTTTGATAATTCTATAAATTTATGTGATTCTTTTGAAATATCTATAGATACCTCATCTTCTTCAAGTTGTGCTAAATCTGTTGGTTTTTTGGCATTCATACTTTTGGTTACAACCAGAGAAGATAAATATGCATTATTCTTGAAGATCTCCTTCTTGTCTAGTTGTAGTAAATAGGATTGAAAAGATGATAAATTTGATGTAGAATATACATCAAGTTGAGCTATTGGATATGTAACATCCTGAAAAGTTTGTAGCTGTTGATTTTGGTTTTGGTTTTGGATATATGCTACAGATCCTTGCAATGTCCCATAATTGGTTTGAATTATTATTGAAGCGTGATGATTTTGACCATTGCTTGAAGGATCATAATACATATTTGATGGATTTTGTGTAACAATAGGATCTGTAAATCTAACTCCTCGTATATTTCCTCTAACTTGATTACCATAGTCCTTTGAAAAAGAAGTTGAGGGAATGACTTGGTTGGATCTTCTACAACGATCCGTAGGATGAGAACCTCTACAATTAGAGCATACAATTCTATTTTCAATCTAACATTGACCTATTCAATGTGGCTTTCTACAAGTATGACAAGGTGTCATATTATTTCTTTGAATTGAAGGAAAATTAGAACTTATTTGTTTCAATTAATGAGGAGGCATATATGATTGGGCTTGGTTTTTTTTTTCTAAGTTGTTGTTGTAGGAATTAAGGACAAAATTGTGCCATGTGATTCATTTGTCAACAATTTGTATACCATAATGCAGAGGTATGAATTTCCAATTCATGATATCTAGGCTCTATAGCTGGAATTTGATTTTTGACAAGGCAAGACATTTGTTCACTAATGGCTTTTATAGTATTCATCATCTCATTTTTGAACACCTCATTGGCTTACCGTACTTCACTTTTAAATTCTTCTAATCTATTATCATGAAAGATTTTAGATTGAGCTTGATCATATGGAGGTTGTATAGCTAAAGGTGTCAAATTGCTAATTGGCAAGGAAAATGTAGAAGGTTGTGAGTAGCTTAAAGCTACAGATTGATAGAATTCTACAGGTTGATGTTACAAAAATATAAAGGTAGGTATTGGTTCTTCTGCCCTTCTAAGCATATGATCATTTTTCTTATCAATAACCTCCACTTCTAAAGCAACTTGAATGGCTCCTTCTAAATCTTTAGATCTGTTTAAAATATTCAAATCAGGTATGCATGGCAAAAACCTCGTGATAAAGTAATACCCAGGTCTGCTTGGTGACAAGCCAAATATTATTGAGTATACACGTTCAATTGTCTCATATATGATGAATGTTCAAGGACCTCGCTCAATGTTTGTTACCGAAAGTGGCTCTATCGTTCAATCACACGCCTATATCATGAAGGAATGTCACATAGGAGTTGTCGCATTCGATAAAATATCCCTTCTATATATATTCAAAATAATCATATGCGTAATCTATCAAGGTTGTTGGAAATCATACTAAATAATAACCATGATTGCTTACTAAACTAGTGATAAGTACCTCTACAAACCTTTCTACATGGGCTGTTGGATCTTAATTGATAGATCCACTAAATCTTGGAAGATTAGGTGGAATTGATACCTCTTGTAATCCTGAAGGTAATACAATTGGTAATCCTCTAGGTAACATCATAGGGTCGATTTGGATATTGGTTTGGAAGTTGTGGTTTTCTTCATTGGCTACACTAACCTTTGAAATTGGAATTGATAAAGGCTCTATTTGAGACTCTAAAGGTTGTCTTCTTTCGTGCTCCATCTCAGTAAAAGCTTATAACATCTTGTCACAACTTTCTTCTAATACGTGGGTTTCTACAATTATAGGCTTAATATCTAATTCGGATTATAAAACACGTCCAGATTGCAAAACAAATCCAATAAGAGGATGAACTATCTTAAACTTAATCCTAGGTGGCATACAATTAAGTATATGGTTTCTATATGACTCCCTGTCAAGGACATGAACTAAAAAAAGATGCATAATCTAATGGAACTATATCAAAGTAAAAATCACAAAATGGGAATAAGAAAATATATATATTCAAAGAAAACTAGAATAACTATTGCCAAAGATTAAAAACATGAAGACTCTTGAAATTAGACTATAACCAGGAAAAGAGTTGACAAGAGTGAAGAGGGCTTCACTCTTGCCTCTATAAATACTATCTAACTAAGAGCTATGTGGCGGTATTCTATAGGACCTCATACACGTGTCTAATTTACAAGACACATGTCAAACTTGCACGACAAGTTTCTCACATGTGCGCCACATACTTGGCTTGTTCCGCAAGCTATCAATATGTGAGATACATGGTTAGCTTGTTCTACAAGCTACCAACATGTGCGCCATGTGGCTACCTTGTTGACCAAGTTTCTAACCTACTAATCACCTATAGACATGTATAAAGGTGATTAGATTCGCGTGAAGCCATCAGATATTATCAAATCAACTTATTTTATCTACTTCTATTGGTCTATTATTACTTAGATAATTTATTGGAGTAAATCTTATGTCCGTGACATTACCCCCCTTTCTAGGAACAAGTTCCATGAGGAGCGATGATTACATAAGTTGAAAGGCGATTACATAAGCGGAGAAGTCCTGTAACACGCCAAAACATGCTCAGTCATACTTCCCATCTTTGTTCCCTTCAAAGCGATAGCCTCAACCATCGGCATGTCCCGCTATGAGGGCGGAAGGACCAATTTCGTTATTTGATCATTGTTATGGCCTTCATACTCTTCAATGAAAATATTATAACACCATCGCAGAAGTTCCTACCTCTAAAAAATATCACTAAACATCGAGTCTCTTCCAAGGTCGCGATAACAAACACGCTATATTTCGCATCAATCCAAGGAAGGACATGTCGTTTGAGATTTTCATTCCTATTCGCCGACTAAGGTTGTGATAGTCGATTGTTCATGTCCTAAATCGCCAGAAGATATTATTCTTGAAATTAATTACTGTTGATCCTCCATCTCTTTATCACAAACAAAATCTAATGACAAACAATGATATAAGGTAGGATGAAACCTCTATAGAACGTGCCTTGCTTTATAGCAAAGATTTTCTTGAGTATTTATCTTGGTTTTGATGGATGTCGTTGATAAAATACATTAACTTTTATTGATGTATTTGTTAGATTCTTTGATGGCTCCCATGTGCATTCTCTAATATCGTATCCGTACCAATGCACAAGATATTCCAATCGATTTTGGCGCCGCCTTGAATCCAAAATCTCTTCAACCTCAAATTCTTCATTGTTGTCCACTTCTACAAGAGGCGGTGGCATTTGTCTTCTTCCTTGTATATCCATTGTCTTGTATGGCTCGAGTAATGACACGTGGAATACATGATGGATCTTCATGGACTCCGGTAGGTGTAATCGATATGCAACTAAATTGATTTGTTCAAAAATAGGAAAAGGTCCAAGCCTACGATAGTCCAACTTATCACAAGAACGAGTAGTCTTGATATTGCAATGAAGTAACCATACCTTGTCCCCCACATTGAATTGTGGTTGTTCCTTGCGATATACATTTGCATTTATTTTTTGTCATTCTTGAGCTTCTTTTGATTGCACCTTCATTATTGCATGTAGCTCTGACAAACGATTTGCCAAATCTTCTGCTGCTAGATTATCAACTTTTGAAAAGTCAAAAGCATCAAGTCGTGGGTGATAACCATAATTGGCAAAGAAAGATGTTTGTTGCGTAGAAGAATGTATTGTATTATTATAAGCAAATTCTACCAATGGCAAAAGAGTTATCCAATCATCTTGTTGGTAGTTGATGGTACGCCTTAAATATTGCTCCAAGACTCGGTTCATGCGCTCTATTTATCCATCAGTTTGAGGATGAAAAGTTGAAGATAACTTTATGTCCACTTTTAAGATCTTGAAAAGGATTCTCCAAAATCTTGACACAAATTGAGTTCCCCTATCCGATATAATATCCTTAGGTAGCCCATGATAGCGATAGATATTATCAATAAAAAGCTTAGATATTTCTTCACTTGTGATATATTTTGTGCATGGCACAAAATGTGCCATTTTGGTGAACCGATCTACTATCACAAATATAGAATCATAAGATCTTGAGCTTGGAAGATTTGTAATGAAATCCATAGAAACAGAAGACCATGGTTGTTCTGGAATAGGTAATGGCTGAAGAAGCCCAAAAGGTCAATGACGAGGAGTCTTTGATCTTGGACAGATATCACATGATTGTACAAAGTCTTTGACTGCGTTCCACATTTGAAGCCACCAAAAATCTCTTGATATAAGTTCCAAAATCTTGTTGTATCCAAAATGTCCTACCGCTGAAAAATCATGATATGCTTGAAGAATACGTAAACGTGCTTCTCCTTCTGGAATATATAGACGTCCTTTAAAATATAATAGATTGTTCTTGAACTCAAATTTAGATGTATCATGAGACTTAGAAGAATTATTCTTGATATCATAAACAAGAAGGTCTGAGGACATACTTGATTAAATTTGCTTGAAAAAAGTTGAATGAACAGTCAATGTTGATTTTATTGCTCGAAGATAAAATTGCTCTGATTTCAAAAAAATCGTTCTTTGTTATTCAAAAGCTGTATCTCCTTCTTTTGGTACAAAATAAGAACGTCTAGAAAGGGCATCGGACAAACCTTATTGTTTTCTTGGCCAATAAGTGATAATGAATTTGAATCTTGACAAAGACATACTCCAATGAGCTTGACGTCGATTCAACATGCATGCCGACATGAAATACTCAAGGTTCTTGTGATCCGTATATACGGTGATTGGATTCAAAGCGCCTTCTAGATAATGATGCCATTCTTAAAAAGAATCCATGATTGCAAAAAGTTCTTTGTCGTGGATCTCATAATTGATCTCGGCTGCTGAGAATTTTCTTGAATGAAAAGCTACTAGATGAAGTTTGTCATCTGTTCCCATTTGTAACAAAATTGCACCCAAGGCAAAGTCTGATGCGTCTGTTTCCATAAAAAACGCCTTGGAAAAATCTACACGATACAGGATTGGTGCAAAAACAAACAATGTCTTCAAAGCTTCAAATGTTGCTTCCGCTTCTTGATTCCATTGGAGTTTGTCTTTACAAGTCAAACATATAAGTGGAGCCACAACACGAGAGAAGTCTTTGATGAAGATCCAATAATAATTGGCGAATTCCAAAAAGTATTGAACATCTCTTATCGTCTTTGGAATCTTCTAATTCATGATTGTTTGGACTTTCTTAGGATCCATCATGAGACCATCATTTGAAATGATGTATCCTAAGAAATCAACTTGAGTAGTGTGAAATACACACTTTTCCATCTTGGCGTACAATCCCGCATCTCTAAGTTTTTGTAATACTTGACAAACATGTATTTCATGTTCTTCTACGTTCTTAGAATAGATCAAAATATCATCTAGGTAGCAGACGACAAAATTGTCTAAGAACTCATGAAAAACATCATTCATGAGATGTTGAAAAGCAGCTGGTGCATTCGTAAGTCCAAAAGGTATGACATTATATTCAAAATGTCAGTACCTGGTTCGAAATGCAGTTTTCCATTCATCTCCTTCTTTGATGCGTACTAGATTGTATGCTCCTCTTAGATCTATTTTTGTATAGATCCTAGCTTGATTCAACTGGTCAAGAAGTCCTAATATTAGAGATAATTGTTATTTTTTCTTGATTGTGATCTTGTTGAGTCCTCGATAGTCAACACACATCTGCAATGATCCATCGTTTTTCTTCACAAATAGAATTGGAGCTCCTGCTGGAGATTTAGAAGGCGTATGAAATTCTTGGCCAAATTCTTGTCAATATACGCCTTGAGTTCAGCCAATTCATCTTGTGATAAATTGTAGATTGGTCCAAATGGTGGCTGAGTTCCTTCTTTAAGGTTGATTGAACAATCATATGGACGATGCTCCAGAAGAATATCTGCATTCTTTTTCTCAAAAACGTCTTGATAATCTTGATATCGACTTGAAATGCTACTTGAAGTCTTTCCATCATTGGAAATAGGTGTAGCATAAATGACAAAAGGTGATCTTTCTTTTGCAGCGTACAAGAAAGCTCTTGCACCTATAAACACAGGTTTAATTCTACTAGACTTATGATTTCTTACTTGATTAACTACATTGTTAGCTATACTTTTAGAAAAGTTTAGAATACAAGAAATCCAATCTATTCGAGGGTTGTGTTTTTCTAACCATGGTAGACCTAGAATAACTGGAATAGAAGGAGATCTAATTATGTTAAAAATTACGCAACTATTATGGCCATTTACTATTACATCTAGAGGAAGTGTTTCATGAGTAACATCTCCAGAAGATAAAGGATGACCGTCTATGACTTCTACGTGTACGGGTTTAGATTTTTGTACTATCTGTATTCTATGGCTTTTAGCAAATTCTTCAACTAAAAAATAAGCCGAGGCTCCCGAATCTATTAAAGCAGAGGCTTTGTAATTATTAGGTCCTAAATACACATCTATTATAAAACAAGAAGATGGTTGTGAGGAGAAGATAGGACCTTCATTAGAAATTGTATAAGATCCGAGCCGCACGGTCCTTATTGTGGCTGGAAAAACTCGTTTTCCGACATAATATCTTCTTTGACAATCGTAAGCCTCATCTTGTGGTTGCGTCATTTCTTTGGACAATTTTGAGCATTGTGTTTAGGTTCTCCACAATACAAGCATAATCCTTCTTGATGACGTCGAGTTTTTTCTTCTTCAGTAAGCGGCTTGAAACGTATAGCATCAATTTGCATGTCCTCGACTTCTGAAGGTACATATTGAAAAGTCATTGGTGCTGCCACTATATTATAATGTCGCTGAGGTTCCCTTGTACGACTTTCAGATCTGAATTCGAAAAACCGATTATCACACTTCACCGCAAAGTCTATTACTTGACTCAATGTTTGAGAATCGGGTAAGTTCAACATCAATTTCTTCACTTCATATTGTAATCTATAGAAAAACTGGCTGATGAGTGCAGCATCATCCCACTTGATATCGATTGCTAGTTGTCAAAATTGTGAAGCATATAATGTCACTGATCGATTGCCTTGTTGTAGGATACAAAGCTTATTGGTTACAACACAAGTTGCATCGTGTTCTCCATACATAGATTGAAATTTTGCTAAGAAAGCTTCCAAATTATCCAATATTAGATCACGTCGTTCCAAAAAAGATGAAAACCAAGATAAGGCAGAACTTGAAAGTAGTGTACCAATAATTCTGACTTGTGATCCTGGAGTTGGAAAACTTTGCGGTTGCAATTCAATCACCAGTTGGACTTGGTTGATGAATCCTTGAAACTTGGATCTTGTGCCATTAAACTTCTCAGGTAGACCAATTTTTGGTTCTTTGATGCTTGGATGATGTTCCAATGTAGGAGGAATTATATGGCTTGGTGTAGATGTTGAAGCAGCTCCAACCATATCTATATCTTCATTATTTGGTAACCTTATTGCTTCTTGTGGAGGTATAATGAGTTGATGCATTGCAAGCATTAATTCTCTCATTTGCTCTTACATTTGTGCCATTGCATTCTTCATTTCGGCAAGCTCGGCCATGATAACACTTCAAAAAAAATATCTAAACCATTCGAGATAAGTATCAGGGAGAACAAAGAAAATATTAGGAATATCATCAGTTTAAAAGAGGGTAATCCACAACTTCTAAAGTGCTTGTGTCTTATCAAGAGAAAGAGGTAATCCACTCTTAAATCAAGATAAGACAAAGCTATGATATTATAAGTGCACTCTTATCAATCTGTCAAAGACATGAACTAGAAAAAGATGCATAATCTAATGGAACTATATCAAAGTAAAAATCACAAAATGGGAATAAGAAAATATGTATATTCAAAGAAAACTAGAATAACTATTGCCAAAGATTAGAAACATGAAGACTCTTGAAACTAGACTATAATCAAGAAAGAAGTTGACAAGAGTGAAGAGGGCTTCACTCTTACCTCTATAAATACTATCTAACTAAGAGCTATGTGGCGGTATTCTATAGGACCTCATACACATGTCTAATTTGCAAGACACATGTCAAACTTGCACGACAAGTTTCTCACATGTGCGCCATGTATTTGACTTGTTCCGCAAGCTACCAACATGTGTGATACATGGCTAGCTTGTTCTACAAGCTACCAACATGTGCGCCATGTGGCTACCTTGTTGACCAAGTTTCTAACCTACCAATCACCTATAGATATGTATAAAGGTGATTTCGTGTCTATGAAGCTTCTAGGAAGCTACTCTATTAGATATTATCAAATCAACTTATTTTATCTACTTCTATTAGTCTATTATTACTTAGGTAATTTACTAGAGTAAATCTTATGTCTGTGACACTCCCTTATAAAAAAAAGACTTAGTAGGTGGTTTAATGTAAAACAAGTAGATTTTAAATTATTTTTATTTTTATTTTTTGAATTAATATAAAATCTTTTTTCTTCTTATCTATTTATAAGGCACGTGGTTTAATTATATACCAAGATGAAATCTCGTGCCAATCTCAAATTAGTGGTATCATCTAATATTTAAACTTTTCTTATCAGTGATGCACGAGGTTCAACTAAATACTAAGTTAAGATCTTGTGCTGATCTTAATATGGCGGAATCACTCATTAGCTAGACTTAATTCATAATTAAGATATTGGAAAACAAGGCCAAGGGTAGTATAATTAATTTTAAAATTTTAAAATGTGGATACTACAAAAATCAAATGGACTGGATAAAAGGCAACCTATAGGGCAACCTACAATAGTTAATTATGCCTCATGGGGATCATCACTTCCCACAAGTACAGATTCAATGCCAAAAAGAAGTCATGCCGGCCATCAATCCGACTTCACTTCCTTACAAAACATCTAAAAATTGAAGCGCCTATCACAAACACAACCATATTGTTTTAACAAAAGAGGTAGATTGGAGAATTTCTTCGTGCATATAATTGAATGTTTTAATATTCAATTACACTACAAGGTGATAGAATGGTTTTAGATGTTACCTGTAGGACAGCAAGTCCCGTCGTGCTCCTTCCTAAATGTACCTAAAATTTCAAATTAAAGAAAGAGCTAAGATTTGGAATCCACCAAGTTTCTCCTAGCCGTGCTCCTTCCTTGCTTTTGTCTAAAACTTCAAATAAATTGAAAAGCTAAGGTTTGAAATCCACCAAGTTTCTCCTAGCCGTGCTCCTTCCTTGCTTTTATCTAAAATTTTAAATAATTAAAAAGCTAAGGTTTGGAACTTACAAAGATTAGTCTTAGATTTGAAGTTGTACTTGAACTCCACTCTTTATGCTTTCAAAGTAACAACCAATCTAAAGAGAACCACCAAATAATACTACACTAATACTAAACTAACCAAATAGTATTTCAAATTAGAAATAAAAATATTACATAAAAATAAATTAATACATAAATAAAAATATATTAAACTTATATCAATATATTATATTTATTATGTATATAAATAAAATAAAAGAAAAGAAAAATAATATTTATATATAAAAGTAATAGTAATCATTAAATAAGAAAGATAAAGATAAAAAGATAAGTAAAATTAAAATATAATATAATAAATATAATAAAAATAAAAATAAATAAAAATAAATAAATAGAATAAGGTAAAATAAAACAAAAATTAAAATTAAAGTTAAAATTAAAGTTAATATGATATTAAAATATTAATAAAATAATTTTAAAATAATTATTTTAATTTAATGATATTATTTTTTATTTTATTATTATTATTATTATATATATATTTTATATCATTATTATTAGTTTTATTTATTTTTTATTATTATTTTATTTTTTATTTTTTTATTTTTATTTTCTTACTTATTTTATTTTTATTTTTATTTTTTGTTTTTTATTTTATTTTATTTTATTTTTAAAAATATTTTTATTATAGTTTAATATAATTAAGATAAGATTTAAAATACAACAATCAAAAGTATAACATAAAATCAACAATGTAAATGATTGAAGAGATAGAAATCACTAACCTCAATTGTATTCCACTTAAAGCAGAAACCTCTCACCACTCCAAAAATCGCCAACAATTCATTTCTTGTTCAATAGCATTGAAATTTTCACCACTACAATCTTAACTTCAAAGTCCTTGTACATTAAAAATTACACTATTAAATAGTCACCACACACTAAGAAATGCCTTTCCAAACATGAGGTACATAAAACTGCCAAGGCAGTGAACCACTTCCTAGTCTAAAATTCACTAAAAATTCAAATCAAGTCCAAATTGAACGTGAAATAACTTATTAGAAAGCCAACATCAAGATACACCAATATAAAAAGTTTCAACTTAAAATATGCAATACAAAAAAACTGGTTGATGAAAACCCGAGAGCAAATCAACATGCACTCAATAATGAATTTTTTTTGAATACCTTATGAATTGAGAACTTGAAAAGCTTTGTATACACCAATAAAGAAGAGATATAGAAAACTTACCAATGATGAAGATCAACTTTGAACTTCTCACTCAAAAAGACCAAGCAAAATGTGAATTACAACATACTAACTCCACATTCACACACAATTAGAAGCACCACCTCCCGGCAAACGCACCATTCATATGAGGGTAAAATTCACTCCTCAACCCAAGTTATAAAGTGGCCTCAATTAAGAATTACTTATAAATTGTAGTATGAAGTATAAAGAGCAATAAACAACAATGAAGGAGAAGAACAATACAAAATAAGTAAAATATATGCAATTAAATAATTGCACACTATAAAACTAGTCACAGTCTGTTCACTAGATTTTTATCTAGTAAAAGTAAAAATAAAAATAATATTTTTAAATAGGTAATTTTTTTTATCTTTCCAATGATGTAAAAAACATGTAAATTTAAGTTATTATGAATAAGTTATGATAATTTAAAGTTAAAAGGTAAATTATGGAAAAAATTAAATAGAAATTTTTACCTCAAAGATAACTTGTTACAAGATTATGGATTCGAACCTCACCAGGGCTCACAAGTAGTATATATAGGTGTCCTAGAGAGGCCACGAGGCCTTAGTCTTATCCTCCTACCTACATCCAAGGTGCCACAACCCATATGGGACTTGTGCACCTCCCTTCCTATAGGACTATACTAGCTACTAGTCCTCTTATTTTATACTAGTAGAACTAATAATTTTGCATTTTTGACTTCACCATGGTCTTTAAAAATACCCTATTAGCCCAAGAACCTTGCATGGCCTTCAAATCTTGCTCCATTTCTTCATAATGGCTCCCAAGGTGATAAAACTCATTTTTACCAAAGTCTTCAAAATTGCTCTAAAAATTCTTAATAAATTCTAAATAAAATTTAAAAATCTCTATAATATTTTTAAGATAATAATATCAATTTAAGACTATTTTATTCTATCTTGGTGATTTTTTATAATAATAAAATCAATAAAAATCAACTCAAAATCCTATTTTCTACAAAAATAATTAAAAAGACATGAGATTTCTTTCTCATGCTTCTTCTACCTACTGAGTAACATTTATAGGTTTTTAATGAGTAATATATATAGTTAGAAGGCTAATATAGATATTGGTCTCAATAACTAATTCTTAATATTTAATAATAAGTAAAAATACTAAACCAACTAAAATAATTACCTCCAAGACTTATTAAGATTCCATTTTTGTAACTTTTCTTCTAATAAGACTTTTATATTTATAAATACTTCTAAATTCTAATAAATACTTAAATAGTCAAAAATACTCTTTAACTATTATATTTGTATAACTAAATGACTTAAGACTATATTTTTAATCAATATACCAATTAAGATTCCTTGGTGGGATTCATAGAGAATCTTAGAATGTTCCAATTCCAAGAGCCAACTTCATAACTAAAGTATTTTCTTATCAATTCTATGTTTGCGAGAGTACTGCACAATTAGGAATGGAACTATGTAGAATAGATAGATAATTTTGGATGGTAGAATAAGGATTAAAAATTGATAAATTGGATGATTAATCCAATTGTTGGTTAGTATAGATGGTAACATAGGAAAGTTGGTTGGAAAAACAATTTAGGCTTGAAAGATGACAGTTGGTACCTCAGTTTTTAGTATAAAGAAAATAAGGAAGAAGAAATTGGGGCCCGACTATGAGTGAAGAGCCATAGTAAGCTTGGTGCTACCTCTCTTTTGTTTTTTTTTGTGATAGATTGTAGTAGAGAATCCAAATTATATTCCGATTAATCATACCATATCAATTATAAAGTATAGTAATAAAGTAAAGAATTCAATATACGTGGATGAGTAAAAAATTATAATTGATTGATGCTTGAGTTTGGTGTGGAAAATTGATAGCCAAAGACTAGATATGTCGATGTAGTTTGATTGTAAATGAAAATGTGGTGCCGTATCGACTATGAGAGTTGAGCAATGAAGGAGAATATTGGAGAGATGATTTGTTTTGGAAGAGGTTCTTGGTGAAAAGTTATTTCCAGTAATTGGAATGTGAAGTGATTGTATGCAATTTATTGGGACAGTGCAATATTGCAAGTTGTATTATGAAATTGGAAGAAGATATTAGATTTCAGTAGGAGAATTTGTAGAAGATTGTGTTATGAAGTTTATTCTTAGTTACAAAGTAGCAGAATCGATGAAGTGGATGGCATAGCCATAGAGCATTTGCATGTATATTGGACTTGATGTTTGGAAGTGGTTAATTGTATGATCTTGACAGTATATCTCAAGCGTTCAATCTTTTTTCGTGTTCGAATCTCCCTTTGCAGGTTTATTCTAGATAGTATTGGTAGAGTAAATAAAATGATGAACCACAAAGAGGCAATAGGATTGCTTGCATAAAGAGAAAGGAGAAAGGATAGAGTGGATATTCAAAGACCATTACAAGCATCTAAGATAAAATTACCTACCAACCATCCTACATCTATGATTTGACCTTCAATATCTACATCAAAGAAAGAAGAAAAGAGTATGGATGAGATCATATGTTAGATGAAAGATTTACAAATAAAATTTATAAAACTTCAAAGAGAAGGATCAACATCAAGAGTATCAACAAAACAAAATTCAGGACCAATAGAAGGTATAGTGCATAGGTGCATGTAGTGTGATAGCATGGAACATTCAAAAAGGGAGTGTGAAGATTTTTTAGAGGCGCTATGCAAAGGAGTTATTTTTTTTTAAAGATGGTATGATATACTTGAAAGAAAGTAGAAAAAAATTGAAAAAAAATTTTGATAAAAGAAGAATGAAGGTATTTATAAGAGATATTTTTAAAGTGCATTCAATCTCAAATAAAGAAGCATCAATATATTAGGCGGAAGCAAATCAAAACAAATATTTAAGTATAAATCTTGAACTTCTAGGAGAATCTTGCTCTTTGTGGACAAGTGCAATGAATTATGTTGAAAAGAAAAAATTTATTGTAAATGATTTAAAATATATTGGTAATAATATTTGACAAATTACTGGATGGAATGATCTAATAGATGGATTGTCAGTGCATTCTCATATTGCAAGAAGTCAATATGAAGCATTAATAGAAGAAAAACAAAAAAGAGATGAAAATAATAAAAGGCCATCAAAAAGAACTACAAGAGGAGATAAAGTAAGACAACAAAAAAATCCTATGTATGAGGAGGAAGTGAAAAATGTTTCTATAAAAGAAAAGGAAATTCTAAAAGAAAAGGAAAAGACTCTTGCTTACAAATTACAATCAGATGTTGAGGTTGCTACAGATTTGAAGAAGATATTAGAAGATCAGATTTTAGGAAAAAAGGTTGAATTTACAATTGGTGAATTTTTTTAGCTATATCTTCATTATAGTAGGATGCTTTGCTATTCTTTGTGTTAAATCCTCTATTGCTAGATTTTTAACTTTTGAAAAGTCAAAAATATCAAATTATTGATAATAACCATAATTAATAAATAATAAAATTTATTAAATAGAAGAATGTACTATATTATTATATAAAAATTCTACTAATGGCATGAAAGTTGTCCAATTTTCTTAGTGATAATTGATAATACATTAAAAATATTATTTCAATATTTGATTCATATGTTTTATTTGTGTATTAGTTTGAGGATAAAAAATTAAAAATAATTCAACATCAATCTTTAATTTATTAAAAATTATCATTTAAAAACTTGATAAAAATTAGAATCTTTGATTAAATATTACATTAATTTGAAATCTATAATATTAATAAATATAATAAAAATAAATTAAAATTTTTTCTTCACCAATAATAATTTTTGTATAAGATAAAAAATATACAATTTTTGTTAAATAATCCACCATCATAAAAATATAATTATCAAAATTAAAAATTAAATTTTTTATAAATAAGTCTTTTAAAATAAATGATCAATTATTTGAGATGATATATTCTAAGAATTCCATTTATATTATGTGAAATACATATTTTTTTTATCTTGGCATAAAATCTCACATCTCTAAGATTCTATAATATGAAGCAAACATGTTGTTTATATTCTTCTATATTCTTAAAATGGTTGAGAATATATTTTAATTAACATATGACAAAATTATCTAAAAATTTTCAAGATACATCATTCTTTAAATGTCAGAAAGTAGTTAGTATTTATAAGTTTGAAAGATATGATATTATATTCAAAATTGCCATACCTAAGTTCAAATGCAATCTTCTATTCATCTCTTTATTTAATACGTACAAAATTGTAGGCTCTTCATAGAACTATCTTAATATAAATGATAACTTCATTTAGTTGGTCAAGAAATCTCAATATCAAAAACAAAGGTTAATAATTTTTATTGGTAAATTTGTTGAATCTACAATAGTTTATACATGCTTGTAAAGATTTATCATTTTTTTTATAAAGAAGATTTAATCACCAATATGAGATTTTGAATATTGAATAAAATTCTTTGCAAGATTTTTATTAATATATTTTTTTGTAGTAATAAGTTTATTTTATGGTATGTTATAAATTGGTCTAAATGGTGGTTAAATTCTCTCTTGAAAGATTAATTGCATAATCATAAGACTAGTATTTTGGACATATATAACTATCTTTCTTTTCAAATATATCTTAATATTTTTTATACTATTTTAAGGTTCCATTACAACTTCTATTTGAATAAAAATTTGATACTATATAAATAACAAATAGATTTCTTTCTTTTATAACTTGTATAAATGACTTAATTCCAATAAATTAGAGCCAAGATGGTTTATTGGTTTTTAGACTAAATCTTCAAGTGATCTTTTATAATATCTAATGAATAATAAAAATATATAACTTAAATTTAAAAAATACCAAGTACCAATAGATTTGAAAGAAATTAAATAATATTAAAGATAATGCCTAATATTTAATCTTTTAATATCACTTTTAATAGCTTAGTCTCTTTAATAATATTTTAAAATATAAGTAGTTGTCTATTAATAATTTCTTTTAGAATTAATTAAATCTTTTTTAAAAATATTATTTTTTATTATAGTATAAAGTCTTTGTATATAAAACATGTTGAAGCTTTGGAGACTAGAAGTGCTTGAGTTGAAAGCTCACAACTTGAAATTTGAATAATTAAAAGAAGTTTATAATAAGATATAGAATTTGATTATAGTATAAGATTTATATTTGATGGTTGCAATCTAGAATTGTTTGATTGCAAGGTTTTCACTGCAATTTAATGTCTTTATTTTTTGACTTTTCTATGGTTGATTTTATGCTTTGTATCTTAAATACATTTGATTTGATACAAGAATCTTGTACTTTATGATCTATTTTTTTAGAGTACAAGTACAAGTTTTTATAGCAACATCTATTTTTTTTTCTTTGATATTAATCACTTAAACTGAATTGTATCAATATGCATAGATTTTAATCTTAATGAATGGATTTCTAAGATCTTGGATATTGTTGTTATTATTATTATTGTTATTATTATTCTGTAGTAAAATCATTATTTTTGATGTCTTTCAAAGAATCAATTATTAGATATAATTATTTAAGTGATAAATTATTTCAATAAATCCACCTTTGATATTATCAACAATAGGTCTTTGATATTATCTTTTAAGCTATATTAAAATAGATTAATAAGAATTTTATTATTCCAATCTATATTGCAAGTAGGTTATTAGAATTTTATAATATAAATAATAATTAAACATGATCCTTATTAAAGAAATTAGAATTTTATTTCTATTATCTTTTTTAAAATTTTCTAAATATAGATATAAATACTTTTAATAATAAATTTAATCATATAATTTTTTGACTTTGATTTTGACTTTGAATTTCAATATTGACTTCAAATTTCATTGTTGACTTCTTCTGTAAGTGTAGCAATAGTACTTCTATAATTAATACGGCTAATATGTGAGATTTTTGCTTATAAAGTACTAAAAAGATTATAAAATTTTGTAATAGTTATAAATCTATTTAAAATTTCTTTAAATATAGCATCTATAGTTTTTTTTTTTTTTTTTTCCATCTAAGTTGATATATATTTAAAATAGATAATACTTATAATCACACAAATCAAATAAAAAAAGGATAATTTATAATATTTCATATTAAATAAAAATTTATACAAAAAAAGATAATTTATTCTTTTTAAAGAAAAAATTTAATATTAAAAAATTGAAATTTTAATTTAAAGATGGATAGTCTATAATCTTTAAAATAATAATAATATTCTTAAAAAAGTAAAATAATCTACTTATTTTTTAAAAAAATAAGTATAAAAAAATAATAGTCTTGTCAAATTGTCAAAGACATGAATCAAGACAAAATTTTAAGAAGATATTATACTCTTATATCATAGAAAAGAAGGCATCATATAAAAAAGAGATAATTTTAAGATAGAAAAAAAATTTAAATAATTATTTTTAATATAAAAATAACTAAAGAGTCTTATGCTAAGATTGAAATATAAAAAAAATATTCATAAGATTAAAAGTGGTGTCAAAGACATAAATCTAGATAAAATTTAAAAGATAATATACTTATGTATCATTAAAGAAGAAAGAAAAATAAAAAGTATTGAAATAAAAATATAAATTAAAAAAAACTAAAATAACTATTTTTAAATATAAAGAAATTAGAAAGTCTTGAATCAATACAAATATAAGACTTATGGCTTAAGCAACAAGTTATAAGTCACTTTCAACATGGCTTTTTAAAAGTAAAAAACTTATGAGATAAGTTTCAATAGCCACATGGCATATCTATAGATTATATTTAAGAAACTTTCTTGATTTTTTTTTTTTTTAAAATCTATCTAACATATATTATTTACTTCTATTTATTTCTATTTATTTAAGTAATATAGATATTTTTTACATCAAATTTCTTTCTAGAGACAAGTTCTAAAAAGAATAGTCTAGTTGTTCCATAAATTGATAAAGTCCAAGATCTGTTGAATGGTGTTAGCAACAAACTTTAATCTTTTATTTTTATAAAGATAATTGAAGGTCATTAAATATTAATTTTCTCATCCAAGGTTATGGTACCATGCACATTGTATCTTGCCATCTATTCAAAAAAAACATGTTTCTCTTAAAAATCTTCATCTTAATTTTGAAATTATTGTGAGTCATTAATTAACTCATTAATTATTTTAGGATAAAATAATGTATTTAGAGTGCCAAAATTATAATTTTAAAATGAAGATATATTTATGGGATGCTAAATAAAAGAGAATAGTATTAATAAAAAAAAAATAGAATCTTAGTAAGTCTAGGAAGTAATTATCTTAATTGATTTAGTATTTTTTTTAATTATAAGAATTAGTATTTAGTTATTGAGACTAATATCTACATTGGCCTTCTATCTCTATGAGCCAATGTAGATATTTTAAACAACTAGAGATAGAAGGCCAATGTAGATAGAAGGCCAATATAAATTTTACTGGTAAAAAATAAGAGGACCAACAACTACTGAAGTCCTTATAGGAAGGGAGGTGCACAAGTTCCATATGGATTGTGGCACCTTGAATGTAGGTAAGAGGATAAGACTAAGGCCTCATGGCCTCTCTAAAAGATCCTTATTTATTACTTGTGACCCTTGGTGAGGTTTGAATTCATGATCTTTTAAGCAAGTTATCCTTGAAGTAAAAAGATTTCACTTAATTTTTTTATTATTTACTTTTTATTTTTAAACTATCATAATTTACTCATACTAATTTAAACTTATATTTTTTTTACATCATTGAAAAGATAAAAAAATTATCTGCTCAAAAATATAATTTTTATTTTTTACTTTTATATTTTACTAAGTAAAAATATAATGAACATATCGTGACCTAATTTTAAATTGTGCACTTACTTAATACCATTTACTTGATACTTGTTGTTCTTGCTAATTTCTTCTTTTACTTCACACCAACAATTACAAAAAACTCTTAAGTGAGGCCATCTTGTAATTTGAGTTGAAGGGTGAATTTTATCCTCAGAGTTATAAAGGTTGAATCAATCTAAGTGTTGCATCTAGTAATTTTGCAAATGACAACTCTTGAAATGAATTTGCTACCTTGGAAATAATTCTCTATCTTGGAAATAAGTCCTATAAATTGATTCTTGAATTTATTTATTTTTAATTTATACCATCTTATTATCAATAGTTGGTCCTTGATTTAGATAGATGTTGTTAATAAAAAGCAAAAATTAATTCTGATGCATTTATAAGATTTTTACATGGCCTCAATGTGCGTTTATTAATATTATATCCATGCTAATGTAAAAGATATTCTAGTTTATTTTAGCACCCTCTTGAATCTAAGATTTCTTTTATATCAAACTCTTTGTTATTGTTTATTTCAATAAGAAGTAATAGTAATTGCTTACCTTCCAATATATTGATTGTAATATAAGATTTGAAAAAAGATATATAGAATATATAATAAAATTTTGTGAATATTAATAATTATATTATATATGCAAGTAGATTAATTTCTTTTTGGATAAATAGACCAAGCATTTGAAAATCCGCCTTACCACAAGATTGATTAGTCTTGATATTATGACAAAGTAACCATATCTTATCATCAATATTAAATAAAATTTTTTAAAAAAAATATCTACATTAGATTTTTATTTTTTTGAGCCTTCTTTAATTGTATCTTTATTATTATATTTTTTAAAATTTTTTTATTAGAATTTTAATATTTAAAAAATAAAAAATATCTAATTTTAGATAATAACTTTAATTGATAAAAAATAAAATTTTATGAATAGAAAAATATATTGTATTATTATCAAAGACATAAATTACAATAAAATCTAAAAGATGATGTACTCGTGTGTCACTAAAGAAAAAAGCATGGAAAGAAAGAAAAAATAGTTATAAAATAGGAAAGAACTAAAATAGCTATTATCAAATACAAAGTTACTAGGAAATCTTGAACTATTATAAAAATAAGGCATAGAAATTTGAGATTAGAAGATTTATAAAAAAATCCATTAAAACAAATGACCTAGGTTGATTTAGAATAGGTAGAGGTTGAAAAAATAATAAGATTAATGACATGGAGACTTTCTTCAATAATAAGTATCTAAAAATTGAACAAATATAAAATTACTTTATTAGCTATAACCAATCTTTTGTTAATGATTTGTAATACTTCTTCTATTATAATAGAATTTATTTAAAATATTTTTTTATTTTACAATATTTTTTTATAAACAAAAATATCAAATAAGGTCACATTTTATTTTTAATATTGTATGTACTTATATTATCAAATCTCTTAATAAAAAATGCCAAATCATTCTATAATACAAAATAAGTTAATAAAAATTTAACTAATCACTTATCTTTACTTTGTCTATACTAACAATTTTTTTATCTAAATAGAATAAATTTAAATTTTATTTATAATATATATATATATATACTTATATAATTTCATTATGTAAAGGAATTCAAAATATAAATAAATCTAAAAATATTTATCCAATCTTGTGATACATGTGAAAGAGCAACAGTCTCAAAGCATCAACCAAAAAAAAAAAAAAAAAGAACTACACCTTGCTAAATAGATGAAACATGTTGTGTAGATTTTATGATTGATTTATTTTATTATTCTTTTCGGATTTGACTTGGCATTCTACTCACAAATAAACTTAAGGAGAGATTTTTTTTTTTTTTTTTTTTTTTTTTTTTAAACCTTGTTAGTATGAAACACTGAAACTACCTATGTGTTTAGTTAAAAAAAATTAAAAAATCTTCATCATCATCAAAGGGTACCAAATCAGTATTTGCTACTGGTTTACTTTGAAAAAGATAAGAATAAAGGTTTGAAATGTGTATATATATATATATATATATATATGAAAGGGAATTTTTTTTAATTTAAATTTAACAAAAAAAAACAAAAAAAACAAAAAAAACAAAAAACAAAAAAAAAAAAAAATCAACTCACTGAAAAAAAAAAAAAAAAAGAAAAGAAAAAAAAAAGAAAAAAAAAAGGCCTTGAATTTATCAAATCTCAAAAAAGTGAATAGAAAAATGAATAAAATTGTTTGTTTTCTTTCAACAAATTAACACATCTTTGTTGGTTTTGGACTATCACATCAAACTTAAACCACTTGGATCATGTTGGATCCATGTCTCTAATTTCCACAAACCAAAAATGAGCACGTGTCATAATTTTGCTGAGTAAAGCTGTGCCCAACCCAACATGGAAAAACTTAGATTGTAAGTATTCCAACATTGTGATGCCAAATCATTCCAAAACCCTATGATGACTATATTTTTTGAGGTGGGAGTGGAATTCCTCACTTCGTGGGATAGGTTTCCTTGAAAAACTGCGCCATTCAAAGTTCTAATATCAGCCACCTTCATACAAAGTATTTGTTGGGGAATGCTGATTGCCAATATAGCGCTTGTACAATGTCCCCTCTGAAGGAACGGTATGTACGATTTAAATATTTTAGTCGGATGCTAGACTGACAGGAAGGGGTGCTCAAGTCAGCATGGCCGAGTGGTCTAAGGCGCCAGACTCAAGTTCTGGTCTTCGTAAGGGGGCGTGGGTTCGAACCCCACTGCTGACACACGGATTGGTTCACCTACTTCCCTTTCGGTTTTTCTTCTCATTGGTGAAGAACGGCCTTTTCAGCCCCGGCCACTGTTTGGACATGATACATTACATATCTTTCAAAGTGTAAAAATTTAAATGTTGCAACTGAACAAAACTATCATCATACTGGTTTTGAATAGAATGTTCTCTTTGCTGATTAGAATCTATGTGGTACTTCGTTTAGTAAATTGCGAACTCTAATGCAACCTTGTGGTGTTGTGAGTTTTAGTGTTGATCATGAAATGAATTATCAAGTGGGATTTTAGCATAATGTGGCACATCAATGACTAGCAAGTTACACTGTGTGGTGACACTTTGAAGATATTATATGTGAGTGCCCATTATGGCTTTGTAGACTGATCATTTCAGGGTTTGTGTGTGTGTGTGGATATGTCGGGTGGTGGTGGGGAGTGGGGTTTTGGTGGTGTTTGCCATTGCATTTGGTTGTCATGAGTGAAAATCAGAATGGGGAGTTCTTTAGTTTGTTTGGCACAGCGAAAATAAAAGCGATCCGTTATGTGCAACTGTACAGAATGTAATATGAAAACAAAGCTGGGTTAGAAAACAAAGCTGGGTTAGAAAACAAAGCTGGGTTAGAAAACAAAGCTGGGTTAGAAAACAAAGCTGGGTTAGAAAACAAAGCTGGGTTAGAAAACAAAGCTGGGTTAGAAAACAAAGCTGGAAAACAAAGCACTGGGCTGGGTTAGAAAACAAAGCTGGGTTAGAAAAAAGCTGGGTTAGAAAAAAGCAAGAAAACAAAGCTGGGCTTAGAAAACAAAGCTGGGTTAGAAAAAAGCTGGGTTGAAAAACAAAGCTGGGTTAGAAAACAAAGCTGGGTTAGAAAACAAAGCTTAGAAAACAAAGTTAGAAAAACAAAGCTGGGTTAGAAAACAAAGCTGTTAGAAAACAAAGCTGGAAAACAAAGCTGGGTTAGAAAACAAAGCTGGGTTAGAAAACAAAGCTGGGTTAGAAAACAAAGCTGGGTTAGAAAACAAAGCTGGGTTAGAAAACAAAGCTGGGTTAGAAAACAAAGCCAGAACTAGAAGATTTGTACAAGGAATGACTATGCAAAAAGATTGACTATCCATGAGCATGTTATAGAATATTCCTGTTACAAAAATTTAAAATTTGAGAGTGAAAGTCTTAAGTTCATTAGATATAACATCCAGATCAATTTTAAGGTTAATTTGTAATTTGACTTTAAGGTAGCTTAGATAACAATAATTACTTTTATTAGTAGGTAGTGTTGTCTGATTTTAAATTTGAAGAATCGATCATTTCCACTGATGCATAAATATCATATATTGATGGCAATGGTGGAAAATTTAGCTCTGAAAGTGTGTGCTTTTATTTTTTGTTATTTCCTATAGTGTTTTAAGTGGATGATACATCTTTCCATTGAGATGGGCACTTACAAGAAAGTATAGATGAATGAATTGTATACTTTAATGTCATGGTGTCACAATGTGATGATATGTCAACATAATTGTTCACAATTTTTTTATTTAACTTGAATACATGGAGCAGGTCTGAGCACATTAACTGTGACATACATTACTGTCAATCAGAGGGAAGCGTTTCAGCTTTTAGCCTCTCCTAAAACCACTAGTCACCAAATCAACTAATATTTGTGTTAATTTGTCACCAGATGTTCATTGATCCTTCTACAGTATTGGCCAGCCTAGCTCCCTTCTTTGAAAGTCATATCATAATAATTGATATTTTTATCATCTTCATGAAGTATTTTATCGCAACAGTATTTCATCCAAGTACTTGATCAACAATCCAGAGCTTAACATGTTGATTTCTATGATCTGGAGATAGGTAGAAAGTTTAATATAACAACGAATGGTCACTTTCAGAATGAACTAATTGTACAAGTACGAGATCCGTAAAGATTAAACTACAATTTCTTCCAACATTGATTTTTTCCTGTTCAACAGGAATATCCTTCCTAAGCAAAGCATGAAAACTTCCTAACAATGAGTACCCTCCCTGGAAAGTATCAATCAACCTTCCGACACCTAACATTCATTCTCCCAAATAACAAGCGCAACATCTACAGTTCGAGAATGGACCAAATGGAGGATGTTACGATTAATAACTTATAAACAAAATGTCCTGGCAGGACATTAGGTGACTCATGACCCACTTTGAAACGCTACAAAAGTGTTCTCAACCAGAACATGCATGGAAGTGAACTACTGTATGAGGTCAGCTTCCGCATTAACACACCCATTGTAAACAAACAACTGGCATACTCCTTAAAACTTACAAGTGCACCAAGTTCTAAACTGGAGTAGACAAACTATAGTGGTGACACAGGTTGATGTTTCAACCAGTCCCACTATGCAGTCAATTTTAGCCCAGATTCTTTTATTGGATACCCATCAAAAGGTCTATCCTTGCAGGATGGGCTCATGGAAAAGTCAGGACTCGAGGGCAATAGAAAGGTACCTATGCTGCTCAGATGCAGTTGAATAGCATCTGTGCAAAAATTACCGTAAAACATATCCCATTTAATTTGTGAGAAGTCGTTTCAGGGTTAGTCCAGATACCACCACTTGACCAGACATTCAGATAGTTTTTTCCTGAACGCTGTAACACCTTGAAAGTGGGCAATAAGCTGGAACTTATTCCAAAAAAAACCTAAGTGCGGGCAGGTGACGAATGGCAAGCAACACGGGCAGTAGATGCCAGAACACGTACATCCATGACAAGTCTCTTCTCTAAAACCTCGCTACGAGCTAAGTCTTGATATTTCCCTAAGATCTTGTCCAAAATTTTATGTACTCGCCATCTTGGCTGTGCAATATTCGCAAGAACCCAATAACTTCCATCTCGAATATCTCCCGTGAACTCTTTGACTAGAAGATTTTCCCTTGCACAGGTTCTGGCAGACTAAAATGACAGCTCTTGATATAGAAAGTTGAATTCACATACTAGACAACTCATCTCCGTATTTGTTGGTGTCGAAACCGATTTGCAATGCTTGGCTTTCCAGGACCATGACCTTGACCCACCTTGGCCCGTTGGGGTCCCCCTTTTGGAAGTTCTGTCAGTTCCATAACTTGCACCACCCGCTGTCTTTTAGCTGAAACACCCCAATACCAGTAATAGACGTAAGAGATAGGCAGATCCAAATTCTGAGACAAGTATATGTGAGGCAAAATTAATGAGAAAATCGTTACCACTGCTCGATACCAAAGACTCCTGCCAGCGATATGATAAGGGGAAATTTTTTTGTCATAACCAGAGAACTTACGAACAGAACATACCATTATTCTCTTGCTCATATCTTTCATGCAATCGTCTCTTGGCAACCTCAAGTCTTGCTGACACACTGACGTTCTCTTCCGGTTCTTGAGGGTTCTACAGCACCAAGGAAGGCAGGAAAAAAAAAGCTAGATCAATATTCGGCCGACAGAAATCCGTCAGTGAAACATTTATTAGTCCCCACAAGTCATCAAAATTCGACATAAATGAACTGTTCTTATAAATATTTCAATAAAAAAAATTGAAGCATAAGGTAACACCAACAATTTACCTTCTGTACGGGTTTTGGCTTGTTGTTCGGAACTGGAGGCTTTGTTTCGAATTTCCTTACAGTACCATTACCGACGGCTTTAGGAGGCCCAGATCTATCCACCGGTCGTCCAGGGCCAGAATTACCTCGGCTAATACCATGTGCTGATCTATCGATACCATTAGGCGTGTCAAAAGCTTTCCGTCCATTGGACTGGATAGACCTGCCATCACCATTTCGAATCTCTTGATGACTGTTTGATGTGTTAATACGGCCCTTATTCTTTGGGGCCTGGGATTCAGGGCTAGCTGTAGGACCCCTACTTTGCTGTTGCCTCTTGCTCAAAGGAGCCACTATATCGTCACATGCTCCATTAGAAGATGGTGGGCTAGGACCTGAACCCGCAGCTGTGCAGATAAAACCACGCATCAGACAAAATAGTAAAAAAATCTAGTCAACTGATATGAGATCATAGGCGTATCTATTATCGCATCGAAGGTGTCTTTCAAGAATATCTTCGATGAAGCAGTACAACATTAGGCGAGGGTGACGACTTACATAAATCATCCAAAAAGTCGTCAAAAAAGTGGGACATTTCGATGGAATTTGCTCGTGTGGAAGCTAAGAGAGCACCCGGATCCAGAGGAGGAGATGGTAGGCCCTCCTCTCCATTGTCTACCCCTGCTGAGTCTGCACAAAGGAGGGGAATGTGTAACAAGAGTGAGAAATGAAGCAATCCAATGCTGATAAGCATGCGATTAAGGTAAAAGTTGCACAAAGAATAAGAGTTATTTAGAAAAAACTATAACTGGATGCTATAAGTCACGACGAACTGATTGATCGGTTGATCTACTTCAAACACTAAACTTTATATTACCTGCTGCGGCCGCAGCAGCAACGTCTCCTGCACTCTTCACCCACTCATCAACAAGATCCTTCCAGCTTCTGCAAAAATGCAAGCAAAATAAAGGTTGTAAGCCCATATGTGTTGATCTAGGCTAATATCAACCCAAAAATACTTCAATTTGGTGAAAGACACACACCACGGTTGCCAAATTCCAGTTGTCGAAACCCGCAATGGCAAATTGAAACATTCTCACGCGTCGGAGACTGTTAAAGACATTATGTCATTTGAACTTTACCTGACTAAATCCTTGGCAAGTGAACGAACCCGCTTGGATTGATGCTTACGCAACGCATTCACTTCCTTGCCAATTTCAGTTTGCTGCAGAAATAAACATTTCCCAGCTATTTAAACACAGGGAAATAAGAACAGCACTGTAGAAGCAATTTCGAGCTAAGGAATGTGTAAAGCCTTAAGTTCATAGCTAGGGTACAAAAGCAAAATTCATACGCAAGGTCCGCCTTACCTTAAGTGCCTCCACAGAAATATGCATGTCCTCTAATGTGCGCAATGCTGTCAAGATAGCACTCTCGTCCTGCAAAATATTACACATATTAAGAGAAACATCCTCGTGTACGCAAGCAGGCTCATGAATCTATTCACTCGTGTGTAACAAAGCCCAAACGTTACATGCTTCCGGCCAAAAGAAATCGGTATCCCCAATGTACATAGAAGGGAAATGCATACTCGTTTAAATGTAACCATTTAAAGCCAGAAATAAAAGAATTTCAACCAGCCTGGACAGATACCCGAACAGGAGCCTCTTTATCGTTAAAACACAGCAAGAGTAAGCGACAAACTACAAAATTGAGTACCTGCGATGAATCCGCAAGGATATTCTTAACCCTTAAAACCTCCAGCGTCTGCCGGGCCTCCTCCTCCATAGCATCATTCAAAGCTTCAGCTTCATCGTACTCTTCCGTTGAGTTTACCAGCCTATCCTCGTCATCGCTAAGTTCGGTTCTAACATGATCATAATCGTAATCGGGAGGATCTACACCTTTGTCATCGTGAGCCTCCTCGACATCATGGCAAGCGACGACTGGCAAGCATCCATTGGATTTAGAAAGCAAAGCGGGGTGAGCGAAGAGCTTCTCTACAAAACCATCCCGTCGAATTCGAAGTTCATGAGGATAGTCTGTGGCAGCTATATCCAACACATTATCAATCACTGTCCATATGTCTGCTCCTGCTCCATTTAGAAACTTACGCCATCTCGTGTCCATGTTGTTTTAACAATCTACCGCTACCCTAACTAAAGTTGACCGGAGGACGCAAGGGGCCACAGCCAACACCTCAACTCTCCCCCACACTTCTTTCACCATTCTGTTTCAATTCGTAAAGCAGCGTTGAATGTCCCCATCACCATTCCAAATTAGAGAGCAACTCTGATGAATAACCAAGCCTGACCACCTCGTCAAGGCACTGGCAACTCAGGTGCCAACCCAGCAGCAGTTGAAAGGGCACTCCGGCCAGCCCGCCCTAAAGTGACGGATTCTGTCAAATTCCGTAAAACAATGTTCAGTGTCTTCTTCAGTCTTAAATCACAAACAACGCAAAGAAAACGGACAATACTCCCATTTGATCATCGAGTAACTATTAAAGTCATGGCTTCGACAGCCCTTACCTGAACAGTTGACGTCCATCCAATCAACCAAGATTGTTTATTCACCAGTGGGTTAAGAACTTTACGATCTCGAATGATCTTACAAATTCTCACGACTAAGCCTGCCTCATGCCACATTACAGCGTGTATGCTACAGCAGACACCTGCGCGAAGGAAGAGTTTAACTATAGAAAGTGACACCGATCTAAAATGATCCCCCCCGAATAGTACTCCCTGCAAATGTGTCACTGATAATTTGATCTCCAACCCCACACCGCAGATGCCCGGACCATGCCCGAACTACTAGTAAATAATAAAAGGCCCCAATTCGCAATTCATTAAAGATAATCCGTACCATCCACACAAGCAGAAAATGGGTCAAAATAGACACCGATGGGCTTGAATCATCTTCCTGCAACGAATCAATGGGTTAAAGTGCGATTGTGGGTCCTAACCATGTACAGCTGCAACATGCTCTCTCACCCCATAATTGAAACATGGTTGGTGATCATCGAATGTCAAATGTGCTAATCCACTGTCTAGAACTGTACATTCCTTTTACATAGTCCACAAAAACTTTGCTGAAGTGCCAAACCTTAATAAACACCCGCATACAACACGGAGCTCACTAAAGCAGTGGCAAAACAAAGACGTATGGCAGTCACCACAGAATCCTTAGCCTTCAATGAGGGTCTCAGCAGACAGCAGGCGTGGGAAATCCTCTAACCCTAATAGAATGCCGAAGAAACTCTAGCCCTAAGACGAATCATAGATAGTACGGCCCTTAAACGCGCTATCAAAGTACAACGTTCGAACCCTAATATGATCACCACTCTCCACGAGTAAGCAATCAATGGAAGATGTACAAAGCTTGTCTTCGCAATTGAGAAGGTAGTCTGCTACCAACCTGCCCTAGATATGAAACACACGATGCCGACGCTTGAACTCTTCCAGCTTCGCTGATTCAGCAGCTTCAACCTCAATATAATTCGTGCTCTAACGCGTCGCTTGAAGCTGATACGTCAAATGCGACATGACCACACCATCTGAGAATCCAACCACACGGCCATGCGCCAGAAAACACAGAAAGAGAACAAACTCACACATTCTCCTCGATTCCACACGACCTTTGCAACCATGCCTGCAATCATGAACATCCAGCTAACGCCACTATCTTACGGTACTAATCTCCAAACCCGCCTACCAAATTCACAACCCCGCGCAAGTCGCAGACGTCGAAATTAAGCCACTAACGACAAAGACACTCTAGACAAGAAAAACAGAGCAATCGACTCATATGTCGACATGGAACACCGCTGCGCACAATCAAAGGTACTCCACACACAGGCTGCTGTAACACACGCTCTTCATCGTTCACAGAGATCATACTAGCAGCACAAACAGCAGCCAAAGAGTAGAACTCCACCCCGCGTCGTACCCTAAGGCGAAAACGACGCCACGGCTCCGCCAACCACACTTCCGAGCCCGAAACTCCGCGCCCTGAGTAACGAGGCAGACTTCTACGCCCCCTGCCCACCGCCAACAACACAATCCAGCATCACAGGCTCCCAAAGCGGCAGCACCGCGCCGACTTTCTCCCAACACAACCAAGAGCTACACAAGGTCACGCAAACGAACACCGCTTCCTCCACAGGTCACCAATTGAGCCGAAGTTTGGACCGATCCTCGCCTTGCTGTGTGCCCTCTGCGCTACGGCATCGATTGCTCACGCGCTTCAGCATCTGCTCATCGAATCTGCGTGAGCAATTGCCGAGGTCTCATCTCGCGTCCGTGTCTCTCTCTCTCTCTCTCTCTCTCACCTCACGCAAGCCAGGATAGCATACCCATGCCCATGGTCATGCCATGCCGATGCCCCTCTGCCCATGGCCATGCCCGCATGACTGTTGCGTGGGACCGGGTCGGCCACTGCGAGCACGGGTCGGGTTGACTGCGCCCGCGATGTTGACCTGGCAGGCCACCTCTACAGCAGGACGGGGATTCGGGACTTGAACGGATTGGAATGACCCCTTCCCAGCCCTTTCCCTTTCCCTTCCTGAGGGGATGCCACAGTTAACATGCTCTCAGTCTTCTCCCTTCTCCTTCCTTCCCTTCCCTTGCTCTTGACCACATACTAGATCCCAAACCCTCACCACTACTACCCCTACACCACCCATGTGATGCAAGTATCCATTTCTCTCCCATCTCCCTGTTCCTCTTCCTGTTCCTCTTTCTTTCCTTTCCTTTCTCCTTATCTTTATCTCTCGCTTCTTCTTCTTCTTCTACTGCTTTTTCTTTATACTGTTGGGTTCTTGGCCCATTTGGGTTTGTTTTAACTGGATAATCTCTTGCTCTGCTGGTAGAAAGTTGGTTTCCACTTTTCCTGTTAAGGGTGGCATGTGAGCCAGATGATGCCTCCTGCATGTGGATTTTTGATGGCATAGCACACATGTTTAACTAGGGCTTGCCTCCAGCCCCTAAAAATCAAACACATCATTCTGGGGAGATTTTGCATCTTCCCCACGCCCAAAAAAAAGGAAAAGAAAATATCAATTGAAAAAACAAAGTGGTGTAAAATGAGCAGATGAAAATTGTGCTGGAAAAGCCTCACCTGCTACCAAAAAGCTAATTGAAACCTTACACAAATGTTGAAAACACACAAAAACACAAAAACAAATACAGTATCACAAGAAATGTTCTTTGAAAACTCATAATTCGTCTATATATATATATATATATATATACACACACACACTTGCACATACCAGTGTTGTTCCATACACAATTACATGACTTTGACCAAACTCATACAGCACTTTGTTCCAAAATATATATATATATATATATATATACACACACACACACATACATTAAATATTACAATTGTATTTTCAAGAAAACAAAAACAAAAACAAAATTTTGACAGATCCATCATAGCCACTGGTGGAGGGAAGTGGAGGGGGTGAAGGACACCTCTATCATATCCCAGATCTTTCTTCTTCTTCACTGCTTTAACTTTCCCAACCTGCTCCCTAAGACTGCCCACCCATTCCACAGCCACTGAAGGTTAAGCACAGGGAAGAGAGAGAGAGAGAGGGAGAAGGAAAAGAGCTCCCCCACTGCAGCAGCAGTAGTACCTCAACCTCCTCTTCCTCCTGATATACGAAGGGTGGGACGTCCTTTCTGGAAGGAGGAAGATATGATTCTGCTTACTGACTGAACTGTTTGGCAGACCTTGAGCCCAGGTCATGAGTAATAGCAGTTGTTATAGCACCTCAAGCTTGTCCTCCTCCTCACCACCCAAGCCTTTTCTCTCTCTCAAAACCCACCTCTGTTGCTCTTCCCTCTTCTCCCATCCCATATTTGAAACTTTCTTTTCTCTAGTTTTAGATGTTGCATGATGATGATCAGCAGCATTGGTTATGAGGGCAGCTGGCAGGTTAAGCAAAGATAAAATAACAATTCTGTTCACCAATAGTACCTAAACCCTAAATTCTCTTTCTGTTACCAAGGAACAGGCATTACTTGGCACTGACCAGCCATCAATAGTGGATGAAAGGCATCTGTTTCATAAGTTTGAAGCTCCCTTGCACAATAGAGAAGTGTTTCTTCTGAAAACAGGGGAATTTTACCACTGTGGTAGATCAATTCTGGTATGTGACAAGTGTATACATTCTCAGTAATTAGTACCCTAATCCTATATGTGATTTTTGAAGTATTTTTAATTATCAGATTCACCCATGTAATTTTGTTATATTTTCCCTATCCTTTACCTGGTATTACTTCTTCCCCTTTTGCACAGTTGCTCAACAGTCAAATAAAATTTTCCTGTCTGTCCTAGTTCTTTCTCTTTCTCCTTTTCTTTCTTTCTTTCTTTATTTTTAAAATTTTTTTCTTCTTTTTGTTTCCTCTTTTCTCCACTATGCCATGTTAGAAAATGCTTTGGTCTGTAGTCAAGTTTCCCTCACCCTTTTGACACTTGTTTTTCTACAAGTAGAAAACACCAATGAATCTTAACCATGTTTGCTTTGACTCGTTACAGAGGAAAAAGGAAGAGGCAAAGTCTCCATTGTTTCTCTTCACAAATGAGTGCATCTGGTTTCTTGTGTCTACTCCAAGAGACCAACCTCTTTTGAACATCATGTGTGAATTCAAACTTCTTCCCCAAAGTCCTGGTGCTATGGCTCAAGTTCCCCAGCACTTCTTTTTTTTTATAGCAATAAGAATTTTTTCTTGCTCTTTACTTTTCTCATGTCTACTACATGAATGTTAAAAGAGAACCTGCAGAGTAAGTCAATATATTGGCATGAGAATGATAATTGCATACGACAAGTTGTTGGCTAGTGGGATGTGGGAAAATAAAGGGCAGTGCATCTGATGGCCCTTACCCTTTGACCTCTTGTTTTTTTTTTATTTGATGAAATGTTAGGTAGTTCTTTATTTTAAATCCTAAAGGAAGAGCAGCATGGTCAACACATACCAGTGACACTAATATGACAAATAAGCAGGCACATTCCACATCATCAGTTGTTAGAAAACACACATGCGCCCAGTTGAGATTTGCCATTCTACAGTTTCAGAATACTCCCCAAAGCATATTCTGCAAATCTCCTCTCTGTTCCCAATGCAGAAAGAACACAAGGGTAAGGTTCCCTTCAGCCCTAGGGAACATGATTATCCTGTGTTTCTTCTTCTTCTTTCTTCATTCTAAAGATTGAAGCACTGGCATGCAACAGTTGCCAGGATTCAAAATGCTGACTCCAACATTTCATTGCATACTTGGAATCAGTATGAGGCTCATTTACATTCACCAAAAAAATACAATTTTATTTATTCCTAATTCTGCCCACACTTTGAGTTGCACAACACTGCTATTTACAATACTTACTAGATACAGTGAAATTGTTATTTTGAAATCTAAAGTTCAAACTTATCTTCCAGCCATCTTCCCAGTATGAAACCAAGTGTAACAATGAAATAATAGAAGCCAATTATTCCTACTGCATTTATATTTATACTACAGTTGCCGTGGGAGCCATTGGCCATGTGGAGATGAAACCACAGCCAAGTGGTTTGAGGCCTACAAACTCCACAAATTTAACCGGCGAGATTCCAACCATTAGTTCAAATGATTAGCTGCAAGGTTTTGAAGCAACATCCACTCACTTGTGGCCACGTGGATTCCGAATCTGGGTGTTATTCTCGAGACAGGATTGGTGAAGCTACCTCCAAGGCCACTAGGCTGCCATGTAAGCAGCGAGGGCTGGGTGAGGAAGCCGTGGGCCAATAGGAGTGTAGGCCTTTGCATGCTGCGCTGGCGGTACTTAACGGTCGGAGACCGGGCAGAGCTGGGCAGGCGGGCCCCATATTACCCGACCTGAACATATCGAGGGCAGCACTAGAAAATCCCCGATCCTGCCTTTGGGCGCCAAGTGTCGCTCACCTCCTACCTCCCCGTAATCGTTCGCAACACCGTCTGTGTGTCTGGATGCCCCCCTCGCCTGCCCCCCCTTGGTCTGCCCCCACGGAGCCCTCTCACCCTTTCCGCTTTCCCTTTCCCTTTCTACCCACACTTTCTGCATGACCCGTTCCATGTGGAATTAGCCCATTCCAAGCCTGCCAAATGAACTCCGCCCCTACCGAGGACCCCCATACTATGGTTTTTAGTGATACCCACCATATAGTGTTGCCGTGTGGATGTATGCCTCTGGTATTTGCCTTTGGGTCTAAAACCCAATTTATAGAATATATTTACTCAAGAAAAATATTTATATTTTCTATTCTAATTAATCCAACACAATTAAAAAATTAGATTCATGAAATTGAACCAAATATGGCATAAAACAGAAGACTCAAAATTCACTTTGTAGGTTTATGTATTTCCATATATTTTTGCATCCGACAAGTGTACTTTTATTTATTTATTTATTTTATCAACATACCCTGTGTGATTGGAATTGGTCATCCATCATTCAAGCCAAATATCACAGGAAATAAATTGTACCACTATATCACTGTACCATTTATTTCTAGTACTATAAAAACTTCCTGTTGTTGAAGAAAATGACCTTGGTTGGTGTCAAGAGGTTGAGTGCAAAATATTGTATGAGATTGAGGGAGAGAATGATTTTGTATTTTGATTTGTCCCTTAAGTTTATTGATAATTTTTATGAAGTAGTATTACTAAAATGAAAATAAATATAAAAAAAAAAAAATATGGAACCAAGGCATTCAAATTGATTTCTATAGTGTTATGTAACCCAATGTCCACACAAAACATTATTTATTTATTTATATATGATACACACAAATTTTATCAAAATTGCACTATTCATGTGCTGCTTGGATGGCGCTAAAGCCTAATAATTTGGCATGAATTTAGTATGTTATTGATTGTTTGACTGTGAATTCAGTCTTTTTTGTTCTAATCAAAAGAACAGCAGAGAATATAATAATAGAGTTGCTTCAAAGTGTTTAAGCTGATATTGACTTAGAACTTGAGGGATGAGACTTTGATTTGTAAAATAGCTGCGTGTACAATCTTTTTCCAAAAGGACACTAATCAAAACAAAGGAAAAATGTGATTGTATGTGAGCATTGATCCTTTGGGCATTGCTCTAAATGGACCTTTCAAAAGACAATTCTGAAACCACAAGAACATTTGTTTATTGTGCAAGAACTGAGCAGTTTAAGTTTCATTCTATGCATGTATGTGTATGCAAAACCCATATATACACATGCACATACATTTATTATTATGCTCATTATTATTCTGGAAGGAAAAAAACAAGTGGACCACAGCCTTAGCACAATCAGCACCTACCCTCAACCCTCTCACAACAATATCCACAAAATGCTGCATTGTTGTTCACATTTGAAACAAACTCCATGGGCCTTTAGTGACCTGGCACATTATTTTAAAGTATAATAATAATCAATTCATAAAGTTAGAATCCTGAAATAGAATATCTTACACAATTTGTCTTCCCCTCTCAACCTTCTCCTTCCTCCCTACTTGATAATAATAGAGTTTCCCAGGCATTCTTTAGTGGCCACCTGGGCATTTCAAGGATTGCCCTATAGTGGGTGGAGTTTTATTGCCAAATATCATCAAGATATGTGGATGCAGTGGCATCAGCCTCCTTGTCCACCAATCTCAACCACCACCTTACCAAGCATGGGAGAATACAACCTATGGACCCATCATGGACAGTTATAGAGAGTGAGAGAGTACTGGATGACATGGCAAGATAGGCATTTGCACCTGTTCATGTACACACTCACACATTTATGTATGTATATATATATATATATTAGTTCTATGCATACAGAACATGTGCTTTGCAAAATCAACTATTGGGGTTTTTGATGATGTGGAAATGAAGAAGAGTGCAGAATGGCAGCCTTGAGTTTTGCAAGTACAGTTAGGGATCATATACAACTCCACCTCTGTATAAAATTTTAAATTCTCATTCAATTGTGGGTTGACTTGAGATTTGAAAATTTACATTGATCATTCATTTATGAATTGAAGTAAAAAGGAAATCATATGTGTACCTAGTTGTTTTCTATTCAAGAGAGGATGTCTCTCAGAATGTCACACATTGGAAGCTCACAAATGCTACACAAAAGTGTGACATGTTTTTTAGTTTTGTGACATGGGAAAATTAAAGCGAAAGGTAGCCACTACTTCCCCTTTCCTTTCTTTATATTGGTTTTTTTTTTTTTTTTTTTTTTGTTGTTGGTGTTGTTTATTGGAATATACTATGATGCTAAAGCAGTTTGCTAAGTTACACATTATGGTATGCTTTGTGTAATCTTCAGTGATATTTTTAACAAACACAGATCATTTTTTACACAACAAAAAGAAAAAGAAAAAGAAAAAAGCGTATGTGGCAATGGTCTTATTTACAATCACAAGTCATAAACACATAATTGAGTTCTTGTCTATTCATTATTACTACTTTTGACTATGAATAAAAAACTTTATGTATATATATGCAATCAATTTGATTTGACTAAAGTATTGATTGTGTTGATATTTTGAAAAACAACATTAATAAAAGTCCAAATCCTACATGTTGTTTGTGGAAAGTTTGGTTTCACAGTTACATGAGTAGGGTATTACTGTAAAAATGATATGAAATAGTTTGGTACTCCAAATCTTACTCTCAATAGTCTTGTTATAAATATATATATATATATATATATATATATATATGTATATAATTAATTAAGAAAAAATTATACACATGAAACTAAAAACATGTTAAATTATATTATATGTTTTAAAAAATATTGATTTCTGTGATTTTTTATTTATTTAATAATCTTGAAGATTGGACAAAGTTTTTTAAGAAATTGAAATCCTCTAAAACAACAATCAAAGGCATCATGGATTTGTTGGAGCTTCCAATATCATGGTTTACATCATTGGGCATCCACATTTTGAAATTTAGAAGAAAGAAGAAAACATGAATACATTTACAAGTATCTCTAGGCCATTACAAACACACCCACACTTCTAATACAGTTGGCAACATTCTTACCTCTCATGTCACTGAATTTGTTACTACAGTCATATATATTACAAATCTTTGAATATGATCTTATATCCTTTCAAGCACTACACTATTTCAAGTACACTCATCAAACATTTCATGATATTCTCATGAATACAAGACCACACAATTCACAAAATAAAGGCAGTGCAAACTAAAATCATTCAATTCTGATAGCATAAAATGCATGGATGAATGCATTTATATGTATATATATATGTATATATATATATATATATATATATTCACTTGATGTCCTAAAAAAGCATGCATTTATTTTTGCAAAGATCAAAAGTACTGCATTATGAGGTCAAACTCTAGCACTTTGAACCTCACACAACATTGAAGTCTCTCTTCACAGTGTCAAATGGCAAAGATATTGCCCATGATTCCTTGTTTTATTTCAGGCAATTTTTCTGAGATGTTGCAAGAATCTGAAGTTCTGCATCCTGCTTTGAGTTTGGAAGCACTCATAGGCATCAGTAGGGAATGAAAATACAAATGGATGAATGTGTGACTAAATGGACTGATGTTTGGATATATACTGGATGAAAAGCTTTACCAGAACAAAAACCACTTACAACCACTAAGCCTTAACTTATCTGCTGAGTCTTGAGAGGGAAGAGTACGTCCACAATGGGTTGGTGGAGCAAGATTGCAAAGTCCCAAACTGCCAAGTCCTTCTCTGTCTTGCCCACTCACCTTCTGGCTTGCCTTTGCTGAGTTGTTGTGTGTGGGATGCTGTCAGTCATAGATGAATGTGGTGGATGAATATACTTTGCTCCACGGCCAAGGAACTACACATTCCACCTCTGACCAGGTTTCCCATTCCACATTGATCTTGAAGTGAGGTTTAATTCTTGTGAAGTACTGCATCAGTTAGTTAAAGATTATGTTTACAAGTGATGAAAACCTCATTTCAGGACATATGTTATAGACATAGTTTAGGATCCTAACATGAATGTGAAAACTGAAAGCAAGCTCTATAGTCTTGGATTGATTTTGTATGCATTTAGTTTGAAGCATGTAGATTTGCATGCCACATTATGAATACAAGGTTCAATGTTTTAATGACAAACATGTGAAGTTGAACCTAAATTTAAAGTAGGCTTTTTCATTTTTGGATGTAACAAATCTACTTGTTCAAGTGCACATGTTTCTACACTTTGCATTTATTGTTTGATGAATTCTTGAACAAAATTGGCTTGGATTTGCATGACTTTATGTATCTACCCTTTGCAATCAGCATCTATTCTGGTACAAGCTACTTGGAATTTGCCACAAGTTGATTGGCCATTAACTTAATTAGTTGAGCTGGCAGACCAAATTCAAAGGGAGTGGACCTCATTGCATGCTGTGTCAGCACCACAAGACACAACAGATTGAAATGAAATTTGCTCTTTTCCAATACCCATTCAATCTGAAAGTTCTCCCCAGCATGATAGAGGGATCCATGGGGTGGGATTTTGTTGTGATGTCCTTTCTAGAACATGTGATACTAAATTATATAGTGAGGCAATTCCAGCCAAAATGATAATTCTCTTAACAAGGCACTTTAAAATTAAAAATAATAATAAAAAAGAACATAACAAAAAAATTCAAAAATTCAAAAAATGCAGTTAATGAATCAAAACAAGAATCATGAAGTTCAAAAGAGCCATGGATCTATTTCATCAACTAGTCAGACATTTTAAAAGTTAGTAGCTGAAGTACAATGTTCATTGTTTGAGTGGGAAAACCCTAACCCGTAGCCATTCAATCATGGACAAATAGATACAATATGTATTACTTTTGGCCAAGGGAACTCAGTTGGGCTCACTGGTTCAATCTCTTGGGGAATTGGAATAGTCATTGAGAGGAAGAATAAACCCTAATAATGGAACCCTGACATTGAAATCCTAATTTTGTTCCCAACTTCCTTCAGCGTATGACAAAAAATAGCAGTGTGGAAGTGGATTAGGATTTGAGATTTAAGGGGAGAGAAAGACAAGAGGGTGTCAGTTTGCACATGAGGCTGAAGGAGCAGAACATAGCTCTCTCCCTCTCTCCCTCTCTCCCTCTCTCCACATCTATATATACTGATTGTTTACTATTCCTTTTTAGTGAAGTAATTGTGACTGAGAATAGACAACTTTTAATGATTGTTAAGTGTTAACTGGTATCTCACTCCCATATTCATCTTAATAATTCAAACTTGTACCTAATGTTTGGTATCCAAGTTTAAATCCATGTTTGTTGGGAGAAGATCATGTGTCTCTTGATTTGTATTTGTATTTTATGCTCTACCTAAATGGAAACATCATAACTAAAAAGAAAACCACTTGAAGGTCAAATTATGATAAACATGTATTGATTTTAATTTGGGACCTCTGCAAGGTTAAAAAATACACTCATGATGGTAATTATTGTATTCCCCAGGGCAAATGCTTAACATGTTACAGATGCAGAGAGTGGTATTTGAACAAATGAGTAAAGCATATTGAATACCTTGTAAAATTTGTCAGTCAGCATATGTATGAGGACATTAAAGTTGTGTATTCAAATAGCTTGCAAAGATTGCATTGGATTCATGGGGGGATGTGTTGTAGGTACTTAGGAATGGTGTGATAGAAAGTATTGTACACTTTTGATTGTCAATGAGTTCATTATTATTATTATTATTGTTATTATATATATTCAAATTAATGCTGTTTTTTCTTTCTCTAGGGAAAAAAGAAAATTGGTAAACATGTCTGTGAATTTTCAATTATAGGTAAATAAATAATAAATAAGTATAACATTTTAATGGTGTGAAGATTTATGCATTTTCTGTGTTTTTTTTTCTTGCATGTTTGCTTGTTTTTTTTTGTTTTTGTTTTTTTAAAAATAATTATTTATTATTTTCATACATTTGTTTAAAAGGTGATTGGAGTTAAAAATCAGATGTTACAAGTAAAATGTGATGCAACATAACAGCATGTTAGTTAAATAAATTCACATCCATCACAAAACTGTTTTTTTTCACCTAAAAATATATTAAAAGACAACAAAAAATTCGAAATTTTACTCAAATGTATCAAGTTCTCTGAAAAGTTCACAATCTTGTGTTAAAACTTAATAAGATGCTGTTCTGAATTAACCAATAACGAATCAAAGTAATAAAAACAGTCAAGGCAAAACTGAATTTACAAATATTAATGCAACACTGAGTTTATAACACCCACACACACACACACACACATACATATTAAAACTAGGATGAATAGGAAAACATATAAGAACTGTAGACGCTTGATAATTTTCTAACAACATGATCGACTTGAAAGAAAACAAAGAAGTTATCAAAGGCAAAAATAGTCAACAAAATGTTGCTCTTTCTCAAGGATGAACGTTCACCTACACCTCAAATAGATGATCACTCATCCCGAGCCGTATTCACACGCGGCGCCGTTCCGCTTCAGTTTCGCCGTCTCCGGCGGGGACCCACAACCACATTTCTCGGCGAGTGAACACCGAAAGAGAATCCCGCGGAGATCGTCGTCTACTCGGAGCTCCGATGCTGGGAAGGCGCTAGATCGTCCAACCTCCAAGTGAGAAGAAGTTGGAAAGGAAGCTGCGGTGGTCAATTCTGTTGTCCGCCAAAGTTTGCGAATCGTCGTCGTCAAACCTCCCAACCTGCCACGGAGGAAAGCAAACGGAGATGATCTCACTGCATCAGACAGCCGCGGCCACGAGGTTGACTTCCACAGCCATGCATTCCCGCAGGGAATAGTATTATTATTTTATCCGATCCGACATCACCGGTCAACACTGAGCTTCCAATCTCCCGTTGTTGACCGCGTGAAATTTATGACCTGAGCTCGTCTCGTCTCTCGAGTTTGAAAGGCGATTCTGTGAAGGCGCGTCCGCAAACCGGCGGACGGACAGATGTACATGCAGACACGCTCGAACTCACCGACAGGGAATTCCCTCAAGCATTCCAGCGTGTCGGTGAGTTGGGTGTTGTAGCATGCAATCCAATCTCCATGACATCGCTGCCTCAGGCATCTTCGAAGCTGGCTTGAGTATCCAGTCGCGTGCCAATGTGGTGATGGTATGTGAAAGAAATTTGGAAGTGAAGAAGTGCGGAAGAGAGTTCATGCGTTTCTCTAACTGGCACTATATCTGGAGAATGAAATGTGATGGGAAGAGGTTATTGGAAAATTTCGTGTGTCTACTGAAAAAAATTTCATTTGTGACTGGCCGTCTTCGCCCCGCTTTCGCTCCCGAGGGCCACCATCTTCATTGCTTAATGCATGAGGGCTCGTGAATGAGATCTCTCGATGCGTCGGAAGAACTTTTGTCGGCTGTTGGACAAAGCGAGTGCTGGGTGTAATTACGTCAACAGAAACTCCTGCTTCAATCGTCTGCTCCAGTGTCTCACTCTGTACGATCTACCATAAGACGAGCCACTCGCAGGCGCAGTTTCAGTGAGAATCTCGGAGGACAGGATTTTACATAGAGATCGATTTTAGATTTGTGTTCGGTTGATTGTATGTTTTCTATTTAATAAAATATATTTGAGGTTTTTTGAGGTTTTATTTGCGATTCAGTGTTGGGTGAAGACAAGCTATTCTAATTCCTTTGATTGTCACGTCTGGGGTTGAAATTAGCAGATGATTTTGTCATTCAAGGTGTATCTGTGGTGCATCAATTCCCTGTCGAGACAATTCTGAAAGAATTTGATGATTACATGCAGTCGAGGAATAGGAGAAAGGTCTCTGCTCGGTGAATTGGTGAATTAGTGAATTGGTGGTTTGTCTTTCTGTCTGGAATCGGATCTTATATCACGGCATTCTTGTGCATCTTATCCCCACCAATTCTGAGTCGCAAGTACCATGTATGCTTACAGAATCTATGATTCGGCTAACTCTTTTACTGCGGTATGCGATCATATGTTTCGGATTCATGCCATTTTTCTTTTCCATGTTTCAAACAACTTGATGACGTGAAAATGGGATCCTATTAAAATCCGGTTCCTTATATGGGTGTGCGTGCTATAAAAAATGCGTAGACGTGAAGCTGCACCAAGTATGAGGGATGGCAGGAGACACTGAAATGAACGAGGAGAGTATTGATGACAAAGTTGAGATGCATATATGCTTGGACGCCGCATCGCCCTACATATTCTTTGTCATCGAGGTGCTCTTGAGGTGAGCTCCTTGTAGTTGGTTTTTACAGAGAAAATTCTACAAAGAGCTCTGTAAGATTGTTAGTTTCTTATTCTCCATTCATTCATACAACAAATAGGGTTCGCGGATTCATCTGATCTTTCAAAGTGAATCCAATGCGTTTTGATATGATTCAGGTGTCAACAGAACCTACCGGTTCTTCCTGGAGCAGTATGTGCTGCTTTCGGTAACAGTTCCTCTCAGAAGTTGGAACCTGCTCCGGTTAGTTCTACAGATCATTAATTCATGTCCGCTCGCTTCTCATTGACAGACTAGATCAAAATTTCTGTATCTGTGCAAGTTTTTGGGCAAAATACTCATAAACTCGTCCTCTTGATTGCTGACGCTCATTTCAAGGAGGTTTCATATCGAGGAGATTCAGCAAATTTCGGGGTAACTCTCAATTTCATGCGATGCCAGCGCAACCTTACAGCTGTCGCTAAATCCAAGGTTACTTCTTCGTTCTCCTGCTTCGGTGTAAACTACGTGATTTACATATCCGAAACTTTAGAGGATTGAAACATAAAGCCTGTGTAGGCAAAATCTAATTCAACAACAGGGGTGTTCTTCATTTGGGTTCAAAGTCGTGGTACCTTCGGGCCACGACATCTTTTTTAATTCTAGTGTTTCTCACTATTTCTACCACATCATTTGTTATGGTTAATCGAACCCACATGGAAGTAATTTACGGCATTGCAGTCCAGTTTCGAACAAATCTGAAAACAAAAATATATGACTCCAGTGCATTTGGTGTCGTGAGCCTTGTCTCAGGAACGCCAAGAACTTGCAGCCCAATTCATGGCCATCTTTCTTGCTTATCCTTGCAGGGAAGCCCAACATTGAATTTGCATTATTGGTCCCAGCATTTTTGCGAAAGTTTTGTCTGAGCACAGGGTTGCGCTGTAGCCAAAGCCAATCCGATCTACTTGGGATGAAAGTACCACGCTGCCGCTGAAGGTACGTGAGCAGAACCCTGTTGTCCAGAATAGTTCTCCCCAACAGGACATACTTTCTTGGGAGTTCGTTGCGTAGAATCTCAGGATGCACACCATCTACGTGCGTGGCTGGATCAAATGATGCTTTTGGATATATTCGTCTAGCTTTTTCTAGTGAACAGACGACTGTTCGTGTGCTACATCGCTACAGCTGTACATACCATTTTCTTTTCTGCATTTTAGGGTATGACCCATTCTTTACATCGCTTTCTCATCGACTGTCGCAAGGGTCGGTTCCTGCTATCTTTTCACACTGGGTTTGCTGCAAGTTCTCGGTCCGAGCAGTTTGGATGGAAGAATTCCAGGTATGATTGAAGCAAGCAGTGGAGGACAGCGCAGGAATGTGTCAAACGTGCGCTGAATTTTCTCAGTTTCTTTCCTAGTTTTTGAAAACCCTAAACAATTTGCTGTTGTGTTGCAAAGAAAAGTAAAGTAAAGAAAAGAATCTTTGTCATGTTCGTAGGGAATTGAAAGCTATGTGCATGTGATTTGCTGCAGGAATAGGGTTTCATTCACGTGAATTTGTGACTAGTTTCTTAGGGTTTAAGCCCGTGCAAGATTGTGGGTGACTACGGCCAACTTTTTATGTGTTCACAATGGATTCAATCACATTTTATGTCATTCATTAAATTGCTTCTTTGATAAGAATGTGCAAATTAGCAAGGTTGTTTTAATACAAGCAACAGAAGCCTTTGGAAAGAGGTGAATACGTATTGAAGGATTAACCTATTAGAATGATGAGTTTAGAAGTAAACTAGTGAATGAAAATATCATTCCATAAATAATTTTGAATAGTTTCAAATGCAATTCGGATTATTCTCAATATAACAAAAAAAAAACATTGATAAAAAATTTGTAAGTGATATCTTGTGTATAAAAAATAATGATAGTAATAAAAAATAAAAAATAAAAAAATTCAAGTGCTGTATTTTTTAAAATATAAGAAAAAATAAAATTCAGAGTTGGTTCACCAATTAGAAAAAACTTAAATAAATAAATACTTTTATTTAATTATTATATATTATATTATCTTTTTATTATATTTATTAAAATTTTAAAATTTTATGATTTACATATTTATATATATTTATATCATTTTAATAAAAAATCCTTTATTTTAACTTATAATTATGTTATTTTAGATATTTATATAATTGTATATATCAATTCTATATATGTTACATGTATAGAATTTGTACTTAACCTATATTCCAACTTTGTTATTTATTATTGCACATGCCATGGGATTTTAGTTTTCTATAACCAACAATTATTTAATTAAAGACTAGACATGAAATAATATTGAGTCTCAATGCATGTAATAAATTTGTTAAAGATTACTATAATATATGTAATAATCCTCTTATAAATAAAGAATATTGGAAGTAAGAGTAAACTTATACCACACTTTTCTTTGTGCACAATCTTCTCAATGCTAAGTATTAAAATTTTTTACATCTTATTTTTTCAATAGATTATAGGCTCACATACATTTGCTTGTATTTATTAAGTTGTTTGAATTGCTTCTTGTTTTTGCACTTAGTAATGAATATATCATCTTATTGTTGTTGATGTTAGAAATTTGATCTCATGAATTTTAAATCTAGATATGCATTTGTTGGTTGTTGATATAGATACACCACTCAAGTAGAACAAGATTCCTTAAGTTCAAAGAACTGAAACAAAAGAGATTCACTTTATATCACAAGTAAGAAACTACAAGATACAAAAATAAAATTAGAAGGCTGAAATTGAATCACAAGGATTGTGTTGTTAAGATTAAAAATCTCCATAGCCTCAATTCCTATATATACTAGGTGCAAATAAGCACTTTGAGGAGTTTCCTTGATGCTTGGAGATGAAACAAACCTAACATCTTTCTATGACCATTTAAGATCCTTTAGAACCTTCTAAGACCTTTTAGAAACCTACTATGAACTACTAAGGCCTAATAGTACCTTCTTTGAACCATCATGAATCTTTTAGAATCTTTTAAGAATAAAATAGAACCTTATAGATTTTTTAAAGATTAAATAGAATCTTTTAGAATCTTTTAGAACCTTCTTCTATTGTATGTCTAAAATATCACTTCCCTCTTTAGTTTTGAATTCTACAAGAAGAGATAGAATTGAAGTTGATCAAAGATAAAAGAAATCAAAGATGTATCACATAATATCTTCTACATATTCAAGTTGTCTTTTGTGAGTAAAAAGATTCATTGGTCCTTTCAACCAATGATAATGACTAATATCTTCTACCATAGACTAAGTTTGAATTTCTATATCTTTGCTGCAAAAACACCCTTCAATTTTTTTTTCAAGTTGGCATCTTCTTGGTTGAGGCAATTCTTCATCTTGAGGTCGATAATGTGAAATGCTTGGTTGAAATAACTTAATTGACATGATATTTTCTTCTTAATTATCTATATTTAATTATATAAGCTAAATAAAAGATATGTCACAATCTTAAAATGGAATGGAATTTTTTTTTGATTTTTAAATTTATATGTATATAAAGATTAAACTTTGAAATTTTTGGAATTACTTCCATATTTTTTACAAAAAAATTATAAAGTCTAGAATGCATTGTATTTAGATATGCCAAATAAGACTATTATCTAATATATGTTGTCATTTTAGATTTAGAAGGATGTTGTCGATAAAATTTATGTATCTTTAACTACACATTGATTAAATTTGAAGCTAGCTACTATATGTGCTCATTAATGTTGTAACTACATTAATGCACAAAGTACTCTAATTGTCCTTGTTTTAGCCTTAAATTAAATATTTCTTCCACCTCAATTTTTTTTATGGCTATCCACTTCAATACAAGATAATAGTGATTGTATTTTTTTTAATATGCTTGATTCTTTATAAGATTCTTAAAGAAGTGTAAAAAATAGGATGTAACTTTACAGTTGCTAGTAGTTTTAATTAATATGTAATACAATTAATTTATTTTTGAATAAAAAATGGTTCTAATTTTCAATAGTTTAATTTGTCAGATAGTCAAGTAGTTTGTATATTGCATCAAAGCAACCATACTTTATCACCAATTTAAAATAGAGGTTGTTCCTTCTTTTGTGTGCTAGTTGACTTTCTGCAACGTACTTGAGCTTTTTCTAGTTGAAGTTTCAAGTAGCTTGAATATTAGCAATTCAACTTACAAAGCTATCTACCATTAGATTTTTAGATCTACCAATTGATGACATATCTAATTTTGGATAGCAACAATGATTGGAATAAAATAGAGTCTATTGAGTAGATGCACAAATTATATTGTTTTAGGCAAATTTGGCTAGAGATAAGTAAGATGTCTAATAGTCTTATTGATAATTGATAATATATCTTAAATATTATTCCATCATTTAATTGACTTATTCTATTTAGTAATCAATTTGTAGATGAAATATTGAAAAAAGCTTAATATCTATACAAAGAATACCAAAAAGTAACTTCCAAAATTTAAACGCAAACTACAATCCTTGATCTCATATAATATCATCTATTAATCTATGGTATTAATATATATTATTAATGAAGAATTTGGTCATTTTTTTTGCCAATAATAGTTTTTATAAAAAAAAAGTCATTTTGATAAACTAGTTGACAATTATAAATATAATATCAAATGAATTTGATGGTAGGAGATCTGTGATAAAGTCCATAGAAATAGAAGACCACAGTTGTTTTAGAATTAATAGCAGTTGAAGTACATACAAGTGATGTTAAGGATTCTTTGATCTAGAATATATGTGTCACGGACACAGAATATAGACTTGAAGTCTAAACAAGAAGTTCAAGAAGAACTAGCAGGAATTAGATTAATCAGATGAGTACAAAAACAACACTAGAGAGGTGAGCTAGAGCTCCAAGAGATGTGTTGTTGAGACTGAAGAACTCTTCAGCCTCGACTCCAATATATACTCCTACCTAGGAAGCTTTCCTAGAGCAACTTCCTGGCCTTCCAACTAAGGGAGCTTCTCTCGAAAACAGCTTCTAACTAGGAGATATTAGAAGGCTCTGGAAGAGGTTCTAGGGATTCTAAACACAGAATATTCTAGAGGTTCAACAAGTATGTCCTTGACCACTAGGAAGATATTAGAAGGCTCTGGAAGGATCTAGAGAGTTTTAGAAAACTTCTAGAATGTTCTAGAAGGTTTTAATAAGTATGTCCTTGACATCACGTCCTCCTCTAGCTTTGAGGTCTTTGAGAAGCCATTTGAGATGTATACTCACAAACGTAGGAAATCAAAAATTTGTCACATAGTCTCTGTAATATACTCCAGCTGTCGTTCACGAGGCAGATGATTCATGGATCCTTATAGCCACCGATAATGACCAATACCTTCTACTTGAGACCATGCTTGAACTTCTGTATCTTCATTGTGGAAACGACCTGAAAATATTGCTTCGCCACTACTTACATGAGCTGGTTCAACTTCAAAGACAATTACAAGTGACTTGCTGCTTGGTATTCTTCGACGTCTTCTTGGCTCTTCTAATTCTTTGTCTCGAGGTCGACGTCGTAAGCTACTCGGTTGAGATGGTACCACTAGTACAGTATCTACATTCTCACTAGCCATATCTAAATATACCTTGATATTAGATATCTTGATACTATGAAATACAACGAGTTATGTTTTGATGAGACCTGGATCCCTTTTCTATTCATTTATCTAGAGAAGGCTTCATCTTCATGCTTCGTTAATGACCAGCTTTTGGTTTATTAGGATATCGTCGATGGAATTCCCGTACCTTTTGAGATGCATTGGCAAGATTTTTGGTCGGTTCCCATGTTCTTTCATTAATATCGTAGCCGCTCCAATGCACAAAGTACTCTAATTTATTCCATCTTTGCTGTGAATCTAATATCCTTTCCACCTCATATTCTTCATTGTTTTTAATTTCTATATTAGGTGGCGGACATTGCACTCTTCCAAAAAAAGACGATTCCCGATAAGGCTCTAACAGAGAAACATGAAAGACAAGGTGTACCTTCATAGCAGCTGGTAACTCTAAGCGGTACGCCACAGGATTGATCTGCTTCTGGATAACAAATGGTCCCAATCTTCGGTAGTCCAACTTATCACATGGTCGCTTGGTCTTAATATTCCATCGAAGTAGCCATATTTTATCTCCAATCTTGAAATTAGGTGCGTGATTCCGAAATTTATCTGCGGATGCTTTGTAAGACTCTTGGACAATTTGCAATTGAAGCTTCAATGTGGTTTGAAGCTCCGATAGCTGCTGCACCAATCCTTCAACTGTTGGGTTGTTATTTGCTAGCGGATTTAATAGATCAAGCTTTGGATGGTATCCATAGTTGGAAAAGAATGGTGTTTTTTGAGTCGACCCATGAAGGGTGTTGTTATATGCAAACTCGGCTAGTGGTAGATATGCAGTCCAATCATCTTGCTGATAGTTGATGCTGCATCGTAAATACTATTTCAAAACTTGATTCGCCCGTTTCGTTTGGTCGTCAGTTTAAGGATGGAATGCCGAAGAAAGTTTGATGTCCACCTTCAATATTTTAAAAAAAAATCTCCAAAACTTTGATACAAATTGGGTTCCTCGATCCAACACGATATCATCTGATAGACCATGATATCGATACACATTATCAAAGAAGAGCCTTGTTGTATCTTCGCTTGACGATGTCTTCTTGCAAGGGATAAAATGTGCCATCTTTGTAAGTCGATCCACCACAACAAAGATGTTGTCAAATGAATTCGATGGCGATAGATCTGTAATAAAGTCCATGAAAACTGAAGACCATGGACGACACGGAATGGACAATGGCTGTAGAAGTCCATAAGGGCGATGTCAAGGGTTCTTAGATTTTGAACAAATGTCACAAGAGAGGACGAAATCCTTCACATCCTTCCACATTTGGAGCCACCAGAAATCTCGGGAAATGAGTTCCAAGGTTTTGTTGAATCCGAAATGTCCCACAGTTGGAAAGTCATGACGAGATTGAAGGACTCGAAGTCGTGCTGGCCTTTTTGGGATATACAGCCGCTCTTCAAAGTATAAGAGATCTCTTTCAACCTTAAACTTGTCATCATTGATATGCTGCTTAATATCAAGGACTATTGAATCTTCAATGGTCGCAACACGTACCTGATTGAGGAAGTCAGCATCAATTGGTACCACAGCAGCACAAATCCTGAATTGCTCTGGCTTTAATAATATTGTACACTGTTGATCAAGCGCTGCTTCTCTAATCTTCGGTGCAAGATATGATCTTCTTGATAAGGCATCGGATAGTCCTTGCTGCTTTCTAGGCCGATAAGTAATAACGAAGTCAAACCTAGATAGCGATATATTCCATTGAGCTTGACGACGGTTTAGAACCCGAGCACACATGAAATATTCTAGATTCTTATGATCCGTATATACGGTCACCAGATGCGCAGCTCCTTCGAGGAAGTGACGCCATTCTTGAAAAGAATCCACTATAACAAGGAGTTCTTTATCATGAATCTCGTAGTTGATCTCAGCCGCAAAAAACTTCCGTGAGTAGAATGCAACCGGTTGAAGCTTATTGTCGATGCCCATCTTTGAAAGTACGGCTCCTAAAGTTAAATCTGAAGCATCGGTTTCCAAATAGAAAGCCTTTGCAAAGTTTGGATGTAACAAGATTGGGGCCGTAGTAAATACAATTTTAAGATTTTGAGATGCTTTTTCCGCTAGAGATCCCTATTCTAGCTTATCTTTATATGTTAATCGAGTGAGTGGAGCAGCAACTTCAGAATAATTCTTGATGAAGATCCGATAGAAGTTAGCAAAGCCAAGAAAACATTGTACGTCTCTAACAGTCTTTGGAACTTCCCAGGACATGATTGCTTCCACCTTCTTGGGATCCATCTTCAAACCTTTTGTAGTTGCAACAAATCCTAAAAACTCCATCTTAGTTTGGTGAAATAAGCACTTCTCAAACTTTGCGTAGAGTCCTTGCTCGCGTAGTTTTTTGAGTACCAAACGAACGTGCTTTTTATGCTTTTCTTCGTTCTCAGAAAATATCAAGATATCATTCAGATAGATGACAACAAAATCGTCTAGATATTCTCAAAAAATATCGTTCATCATGTGTTGAAAAATTGCCGGAGCATTGGTAAGACCAAATGGCATGACATTATATTCAAAATGACCATACCTTGTATAAAAAGCTGTCTTCCATTCGTCTCCTTCTTTGATTCACACAAGGTTGTAAGCTCCCCTTAGATCAATCTTTGTAAAGATCTTTGCACGTCCAAGTTGTTCCAGAAGACTAGAGATCAAAGGTAATGGATAGCGATTCTTCTTTGTCACCTTGTTGAGACCTCGATAGTCCACGCACATTCGTAGTGAGCCATCTTTTTTCTTTACAAATAAGATTGGTGCCCCAGTTGGCGATTTTGAATGACAAATGAAATTCTTGGCTAGGTTCTCGTCAATGTATTTCCATAACTCAACCAACTCCGTCTGCAATAGGTTGTAGATTGGGCCAAAAGGCGGTTGTGCTCCTTCTTGCAATTCTATGGTACAATCATATAGTCGATGTTCTGGTAGCATGTCAACATTCTTCTTTTGGAACACGTCTTAAAAATCCTTGTATTGTTCCGCTATTCCTGCTGTTGAACTCTGCTCTCCACTAGTTAGAGCCGCATAAATGACCAATGGTGTGCCTTCCTTACACAATCTTACAAATGTTCTTACTCCAATGAACAAGGATTTTTTGGTTTGGGGTCTTCTTCCAAGCTTGTCTTCAGGTTGTTCTATGGGAAATGTTATCCTCTGCAACCTCCAATCTATGGATGGATTATATTTTTCCAACCAAGAAAGACAAAGAATAATAGGATTTGATAGGGTGCTAATAATGTTAAAAATAATATAACTATTGTAGTCTTTAAACGTCACTTCTATAGATTTTGATTCATGGGTGACACTACCAGATAATAAAGGTTGTCCATCTATTACTTCTACGTGAACAAGTTTGAATTTTTGTATTAAGGGAATTTTATGAC